>BJBW01009352.1:0-21672 GCA_004320125.1 Scolopax mira
AAGGGAGCTTAATGACAATCCAGTTCCAACCCCCCTGCCCTGGGCAGGGACACCTCCCACCAGACCAGGTTGCTCCAAGCCCCATCCAGCCTGGCCTTGAACCCCTCCAGGGATGGGGCAGCCACAGCTTCTCTGGGCAACCTGTGCCAGAGTCTCACCACCCTCACAGCAAAGAATTTCTTTCTGGTATCTAATGTAAGTCTTCCCTTTTTCAATTTAAAATCATTACCCCTTGTCCTGTCACTGCACTTCCTGACAAAGTGTCCCTCCCCATCTCTCCTGTAGCTCCCTTCAGATATTGGAAGGCTGCTCTAAGGTCTCCCGGAGCCTTCTCTTCTCCAGGCTGAATAACCCCAGCTCTCTCAGCTTGTCCTCACAACAGAAGTGCTCCTGCCTTCTCGTCATCCTCGTGGCCCTTCCCTGGACCTGTTCCAACAGTTCCATGTCCTTCCTGTGCTGAGGAATCCATAGCTGGACACAGTGCACAGAGCTAGAATTTCCCCTACACAGACCTACACATTCGTCACACGAAAACAAAACAGATTTTTCCCAAGTTTTGTGATCATGGGCAATTCACGATAACTTAATTAAATTAAACCCATTTGAAATCACACCTTTGCTTGGGCCGCCTGGTGCAGGCGAAAGCCCGGAGGCGAGCGGGAGAAGCTGCTCCAGCAGCTGAGCTGCCGACAGCTGGGGCTTTGGCAGGGGAGCCGTCCTTGGCAACAGAGAGAAGGTATTTCTCTCCTTCCCCTCCCTTTGGTGGCTGGGTCAGAGGTGGCTTTTGCATCTGGAGGAATTTGAACGCCTCATTCCTGCTCTCCTAACTCTGGGTCAGCTGCCCCTGTTGCATCAAAACGCAGCTTTAATTAAGGGGCATGGGCAGAAACAGAGAAATTACAGAATCACAGAGTGATACAGGATTGGAAGGGACCTCTGGAGATCATCTAGTCCAAACCCCTGCCAGAACAGGGTTACCCAGAGCAGATCCCACAGGAATGTGTCCAGTGGGTTGGAATGTCTACAGAGAAGGAGACTCTACCACCTCTCTGGGCAGCCTCTGCCAGGGCTCTGCCACTCTCACAGGAAAGAAGTTCCTCCTCATGTTTAGATGAAATTTCTTATACTCAAGGCTGGGATTTGAAGGACTTGCATTGAGAAAAAGCCTGACACTCTCCTGGCAGCCCCGTCACTCTACTCTTCTTCCCCTCCCGCACCCACGATTGAAGACCACCAGCATGTCCACTCCAAAGAGTCACCAAGCCAAGCCATCTCTCAAGGGACTAACAAAGGGAAAGAGAAACTGCTTTAAGCCCACTGCTGGACAGAAACCCTGGATGTCTGCCAGCCATCACCAAGAAAAAAATATAATTTTTAAATGATAATTTTTTTGCAGTCTTGCTTGCGCAGGAACATTACCTGGCTTTATTGATGCAACCAGAACACTAGTTCCTAGAGAGATGGTTGCCCTTACTGACATTGCTTCTAACTAACTCCTCTATTTTTGCAGCTGGATAAGAACTTGTGGGCTGTGGACTGGCGGCCAGGAGAGCCTGGAAGGCTGGCTGCAAAGCAGTGGGTTTAGGAGAGGGATTTGGAAGAGGAAGGAGATGTTGAGTGATGTCCAGGTTCAGATTTCAATGCCATAATGACATCTCTGGATTTTGCATTCACAGAATTCCCCTCTGCAACCTCTTATCTTGTACCAGAGCTGTGAAGCTCTCGTGTGTCACTCACAGAAAATCTGTCCTGTGGCTCTCTTGCGTGACTGGAAAACAAAGAGAAAAAGCATAATTTTTGCCACAGGATAACTCTGATGTGACTTTCCACCCCACTGAGCCTGCCAGAGACAAAACCTGCTCTGCAACCACCAGGCTCCTTGCCCAGGCATCCTCACGTGGATGCAGTGGGTGGTGTGGAACATCCTCATCCACGGGACAATGGTCAGCCCTGGTCTTCTGCTACCCCACCTCTTGTCTGTCCTGGAGGACAAGCCAGACCCCTCCACCAGCAGTTTCCTAAAGCAGGTGGGCATCTGCCCATCATCCACGGGGCAGGAATGGACACTTGCCCCCACCCCGCTGTCCCCAGCAGCTCCCAAGCCTGGTGGGACTCACACAAGGGCTTTGCTGGAAAAGGACAGGGCTGGTGGGTGCTCTTGTAGGGTCTCTGTCATTGCATGTGGGGACCCCCAGACCCATCTGCCTGTCACCTCACAGCTTTGCCCTGCCTCTGAAGTCCTGGCTGGAGAATCCTGGTTGCCCAAGCAATACAACATCCTAACAAAAATGGGGCTGCTGCCTCCATTTCTGCCCACCCGAATGGGAGATGTAGAGTCAAATGACAATGTTCCTTTCCTCTCTCCCTATCCTGGTAACTCTGCTTTGTTGTTTTGGCTGAAAATATTTGTATTTTTAGCCAAGCATCCCTCGGGGAGGTAGGGGGGAAGCTTTCCGTCCATCTCACCTTTCGTCCATGCCCATCTCCCCTGCAGCGAGTGGGGAGCACCAGCGTTCCCACCTACAGCCAGCATCCTGAATACACAAAAATTTCACTTGCATTTGCAATGACTTACTAAGCAGATGAGCCAGATATAAGGCGAAGGCCTCCTACCTATACAAGTGCCAACTGCAGACAGTATCTTACGTTTCGTGATTTTATTGGGATGGCTAAACATCCCACGGTAAGTGCCAAAACTATCCTTGTAAAAAAAAAAAAGTGACTCAGTTTATGCGGCAAAAGAGCCTTTGCAACAGAGACAACTGCTTTCAAAAACAGCTTTGAGACTAACTTTTCACCACTCAACACATATATTTGTCTTTGTATACCTCATATGTGATGATGGGCTATTTGTAGTCACTGTTTGGAGTCCTTTGAAGAGATGGTTTCAGATCTCCAGGAAAACAAAGGCCCAGCACAGGAGATAACAACATCTTTCAAAATTTCCTTTGGCACATACAAAATGGCAGGAGCAGAAGCAAGCTCAAAGCATTTTGAGGGGTGAGTCACTGGGAGCACATCAGATGTGCAGGAGCACAGGACTTCAGGGACAAGCTACACAGACCAGTCAAAAGGATGGCATCTGCCCAGTGTCAAGAGGATGGGGTCAGCCTTTTTCCAGTGGTGCCCAGAGACAGGACAAGAGGAAATAGGCACAAACTTGGACATGGGAAGTTCCACCTAAACATGAGGAGGAACTTCTTTCCTGTGAGGATGGCAGAGCCCTGTAAGAGGCTGCCTAGAGATGTGGTGGAGTCCAACACCCTGCCAGAGCAGGGTCACCCAGAACAGGTTGCAGAGGAACGTGTCCAGGCTGGTTTGGAATGTCTCCAGAGAAGGAAACTCCACCACCTGCCTGGGCAGCCTCTGCCAGGGCTCTGCCACCCTCACAGGAAAGAAGTTCCTCCTCATGTTTAGGTGGAATTTCCCATGTTCAAGTTTGTGACCATCACCTGGGCACCACTGAGAAAAGACCAGCCCCATCTTCCTGACACTTTCCCTTTAAGTATTTATAGGCATTGATCAGATCCTCTCTCAGACTTCTTTTCTCCAGACTAAACAGACCCAAGTCCCTCAGCCTTTCCTCATCAGAAAGATGCTCCAGCCCCCTCATCGTCTTTGTGACCCTTTGTTGTACCCTCTCCAGCAGTTCCCTGTCCTTCTGGAACTGGGGAGCCCAGAACTGGACCCAGTGCTCCAGATGGGGCCTCCCCAGGGCAGAGCAGAGCAGAGGGGCAGGATGGCCTCCCTCCACCTGCTGGTCACACTCTTCCTGATGCATCCCAGGATGCCATTGGCCTTCTTGGCCATAAGGACACATTGCTAACTGCTAGAAAGAGGTCTACATCTCACGGGCACGAGCAAGGTGTAAAAGGCATGTCTGAAGAGCTGCAGGGAGGAAGTACTACCCATGGGAAAGAAATAGCCCCCTGACTACTGCCTGGTCTAAAAATAGGTCCTCTCCAGGGCTAGGGACAAGTTTCACAGATAACAAGCACAGGCTTGCTTTTCCACACCCCCAAATATGCCCGGCAGCGAGAATGAGATGTGAAGGAAGAAAGGACATAAATAAAACAAAACCAGTCAGAAAAACGGGAGAACATACCAGTTAGAAAGGTGGGAGAATCCAGCTTCACATTGGAGAGTAAGCAACTGAGTCCTTTACTGCTTTAACGCGGTCACCCCAGGCTTTTCAAATGCAGCCCTGACCCTTTCCTACTTTGTCATCACAGTGTCCCACAGGAGCCTGCTTGTGGATCATCATTACATGCCTCCCCTGGTAGCAGGGAGGAAGGAATGGTGGCTTCTCCGCGAGTTCCTGCATTTTATGGGACCACAGTAGCATTTAGTGCTGGGTTACCAGTGGAGGAGTGGGTGCTGTGACATGGGGCAGTGCTATGGGGGCTTCCTGCGCACACCAGAACTTAGGAAAAGTGAATTGCAGAGTTTTAATAATATACAAACTCCGATTGAAGGACAGATTTGATTGGTGCACTGGCCTCAACAGGCCGTAGGGCTCCCCTTTAAACCCCACTGCTGCAGCCCCGGCTCTGTCATGCAGAAAGGAGAATGATGCTCAGTAGAGAAGCAACTTGTATTTCACAGCAGGGATCCAGCTCAGGCCTCCCAGCTGGTGTCAGCTCATCACTTCGCAGAGGTACAGCCCCATCCCAGTGTCACATTTCTCCCCAGCCTCAGTCTGCTCAGCATGAGCCCCTCTTGATGCTATTTCAGTAAGTCCCCTCCACAGCGCAGCTGGCAGAGCAGAGGAGGGAGAGTATTTCTCTCTCCAGGACAATGCTGAGGTTTGTAGTTCAAAAAGAGTGAGTGGTTTTAAGACCATGCTCAGTACAAGACTTCACACCACTCCAGAGACTCCATCCCAGCTCCCTAGGCTGGTCTAGGTTATGTTTTCAGACATCCCCATCTTGAGTGTCGTTCCTCCAGGACAGAGCAGAGATTCCGTGCTGGAAGATAAAGGAACAAACATTATGGTGTTGCAGCTAAATGAAACCACTGTGCGTTGGGGCAGGAGGGTTTTCTCCTTCTTTCTCCTTCTCAGGCAAGGCATCACCTGAGCTGGTCAAGTGCCTGCTTAGTGCAGGACTGATGGTAGAGCTGGTACCTCTGCCATTTAGCTTTCTGCTTTCTTTTCAAAAATCTTCTGTTTTCTTTTCATGTGTTCCTTTGCCCTGGAAATGTTCTTTAGGCATATAGCAAAACCAGTGGGACTACTCATTCCTGAGTAAGGCCAACATTTTTTTTTAAATTTTGAAAGTCAGAATAGACAAGCAATTTTGCCTTTTGGCTATTTTCCAGCTAAGTTCTTTCCCCCCCTCCCCTCCCATGTGAGATACACATGAATGTAGGGGGCACGATGCAAGAGAGAGAGATAGATGCAGGTGTTTGCAAGGACAATGACAGCTGGAAAAAACCTTCAAGCTGGGCAGGAGTTAAATGGACACACTTTAAGCTACGATCAGGGATCTATGGAGACAGCCTGGAAGAGCTGGGGTTGTTCAGCCTGGAGAAGAGAGAGCTCCAGAGAGACCTTAGAGCAGCCTTCCAGTATCTGAAGGAGCCTACAGAAGAGCTGGAGAGGGACTCTTTTTCAGGAAGTGCAGTGACAGGACAAAGGGTAATGGTTTTAAATTGAAAGATGGGAGATTTAGATTAGATCTTAGGAGGAATTTCTTTCCTGTGAGGGTGGTGAGACAGTGGAAGAGGTTTCCCAGAGAAGCTGTGGCTGCCCCATCCCTGGAGGGGTTCAAGACCGGGTTGGATGGGGCTTTGAGCAACCTGGTCTGGTGGGAGGTGTCCCTGCCCAGGGCAGGGGACTGGAACTGGATGGTTTTTAAGCTCCCTTCCAACCCAAACCATTCTTTGATTCTATGATTCTAACCCTGGTTCCAATTCCAGCTCAAAAGAAGGGTTTAGGAGAGGTCAGAAAAGTTCCTGGGCTTCTTACTGGACCCCTGACAGACACCTTGAGGAACCTCAGCAGTTGAGTCCAGGGCCAGTCTCTTATGCCACACCAAACAGTGTCCCCAGTTATCTCAGTCTACAGGGGATACCTCTGTCAGCCCTGACCACCAGAGACCTCACTCCTGCACCCAAAACAGGGCAGGTATGTCTACCTATCCTTTAGCACTCTAAAGAACACACCAGGAGCCTGACACAAATTAGGTGGCCACAGGGTAACAGTTCACCGTAATCTTCAGCAAGCAATACCAGCAAGCAACCAGTAACTCTGAAATGCCACCTACTCCAGGAGAGATAAAGCAAAACCACAAATAAAATCATAAATAAAATCCATAAATATCCATCCAAAATAGGTAATATTTACAGAATACTTCAAAAAGCTAAACAGACTCCAACCCATACCCACATAAACTTGCAAGACCTCTCACCTGCCACTGGCTGATGTGCAGGTGATTGCCCTGAGAAGGTACAGTGCTTCCTTAAAAGCTTCCTCTGCAAAACATGGCTCAGGTTGCACTCATAAGGGTGCTCCTGATATGTCAGGTCTCATTGCCAGTTCCTTGGCCTCCTGGCAGACTTTGACCTGAAAGGCATCCAGACGGGCTGCTTGCTCCCAGGAACTGAAGTCAGCCATGGTTTGCTTGCAGGGAATGTGTCTTCATCAAGCCAGGTGTCACCAAGTCAAGCATCAACTCTTTTCCCTGAGGAATGTGACAAATCTTCCACTCTTCCTCTGGTGACTTCTTAATAAATGCTCTTTACACCTGTCCCTCCCAGGTTGCATGGGGCTGGAAATTGAGAAATAAAACATCTGAAGGGGATGACATATAGACTCATACAATCATAGAATGGTTCAGGTTGGAAGGGAGCTTACAGATCATCCAGTTCCAACCCCACTTCCACGGGCAGGGACACCTCCCACCAGACCAGGCTGCTCAAGCCCCATCCAGCCTGGCCTTGAACCCCTCCAGGGATGGGGCGGCCACAGCTTCTCTAGCACAGGAAGATCCACCTTTTTCCATCTCAGTGATCCTGTTTCCGCCCTTTCCCTCACTTGACAGCTGAGGATCATTTCTGAGGGAAGCGTGCCCATTGTCCTGTCCAGCATGTGAGAAGCAGCCCTGGACTGACATTGCTCCCATTCTTCCCCCAGCCCCACAAACCGCAGAAGATGTGAAGGGAGACAGGGAGGCACCTGGGCCTCCAGTTTAGGGAGGAAACTGTGCCAGCAGCTGGCTAATGGTGATCTCTGTGTGGTCTCCATGTGAGGTCAACTTGGAAAACTGGGAGGAGAAAGTTTGCTGAGACAAGTGGAAGATTTAAAGAGACAAAGACGCAATAACATGGAAGGAGACCAAATGGACAAAGAATGATACGTCTCAGGATGGTCTCTGCATCAAACAAGCCCTTTGAACCAGTTCCCCGAGCCCAGCACAACTCTCCCACCTCCTCTTTGACTTTGCAGCACCACAGCAACCTGCTTTTCCTCCTTCCCACATCAACCTTCAGCTTCTTTATCCTTTCTCATGAAGGGAGAGGACCATCTCACCCTCTCCCTGAAAAGGCAAGTCCCATCAACCAAAGAGCAGCCTCCGCTTGAGTGGGCAGAAACTGCTCCTCTCCCTCCTGACCCTACCATGAGCTTGAAGGAAGATGACCCCTCCAAGCCAAGGCTGACTACCTGCACGCACTTTGCCATTTGACACCAGAATAATGATAGCAGGTGGGGCAGAGAGGAGATATTTATATTATTATAGAACAAAAAGTTTAGGGAAAAAAAAAAAAAAGAGAGAGAAAAAAAGACAAAAAAAGAAAATGGTGGCATTCAAGCATCAAGCCAACGTCTTTCCCATGACAGCACTCCAGCTTTGCACTTGAGCCAAGACATTGTTAGCTGGCCAGGTAATGCTAAAGGAATGAAATCATTCCTATTATTGCCAAAAGCAAGGGCCAGCGTGTCTCTTGGACAGGGATGAAATGGGAGAAGCTCCACACTAAAGTGGTGGATCTCCCCATAAGAGAAGAATTCTGTGGGTTTTTAGGGAGAAATTAGACACGAGAGGCACTTTGCTCCCCCGCAAGGAAATACTTCTTGGTCAATACAGCCCGAGGTGTCAGGGGTGGAGGAAGATAGGTTCTCTGCTCTCTCTGAGGAGACCCAACAGTGAAATGCCTGGATATGAGGGAATGGCCTTGCTGATTTAATCTTCAAAGCCAGTAACCGAAGCCTGGTTTTCTCTCATTTTTCCACCTACCTCTTTTGTGTATCTATCTTGGCAGCTGTGAGCTAATGTTTTTATTTGCTTTTTGTCTTAACCTGTCTTGAATTAAGTATGATTTCAGTGTAATTGGATACTAATGACTCGTTCCCTGCCAAAGGATGTGGTAAATCTCCACGTAGAGCTCGAGACACCTCACAAGCACTCTGGGTTGCCAGCTTCTTCTTCATAATATGCAAAGTATTGCAGAATGCGCCGTCCCTCAGCTGCAGGGCCCTGTTGGGAATAACCAGGAGGGAAGAAGCATCTTCTAGGGATGGGAGCAACCAGGAAGAGCTGAATCCCAGGGGTTCTGTGGAGGAGTTATGGTTTGGTGAAAGATCATGTGGTTCTTGCACCATGTGCTGAGCAAGAGGAAAGGAGAGACACACCATACACACACACCTGCCATCAGCCAGAACTGAACAAGCAACTTTATGCTTGTAAAAAACTACATATATTTGTAGCCTGCCTCACTGCCAGGAGAGCTATCACAGAATCACAGAATGATGTGGGGTTGGAAGAGACCTCTGCAGATCATCTAGTCCAGCCCCCTGCCAGAACAGTGTCACCCAGAGCAGGTTCCACAGGAAGGTGTCCAGGTGGGTTTGGAATGTCTGCAGAGAAGGAGACTCCAGCACCTCTCTGGGCAGCCTCTGCCAGGGCTCTGCCACCCTCACAGGAAAGAAGTTTCTCCTCATGTTGAGATAGAGCTTCCCATGGTCAAGTTTGTCTTGTCCTATCCCTGAGCACCACTGAAAAGAAACTGGCCCCATCCTCCTGACACCCACACTTTCAGTATTTACAGGCCTTGATCAGATCCTCCCTCAGTCTTCTCTTCTCCAGACTAAAAAGACCCAAGTCAAAAGGAGTTAGCAGCAGCCACCAAAGGTAGGCTTGGCATACTGTTAGGCACACCTGTCCTTCCCCACCTGCCCACCCCTTTGTATCACCCCTTCTTGTTTCCAGCTCTTACTGGACGTATTTGTTCCCTCCCTGGACCATTAGCCCAATTTCCCAGCTCTGGCTCTGGCTTCCTCCAGGCAAGAGGATGGCTCCCTGCTTGACCAAGGTTTCACCTCACAACATTATTATTCTTTGCAGCTCTGTCCTGGGTTTGAGTAGGGCCTGTTTCACTGGGACTTGGTTTCTGAATTGCAGGGCACCACAACACAACTGTTCTTGCATGCAGAACACACACTGTTAGCCAAGACTGAGTGGCCTCACTGTGCCCAGACAAATTTTCTCAGAAAACCATGGAAGTCTGAGAAACGTCTTCCATCATCCCATCATTGCAGCAGGGGTAACATCCCTGCGATCTCTGAGCAAATATCTGGGATCCCTCTATCCTGCCTGGCCCAGGCACGTGGCTTATGATTTCTGTTCTGCCAACTGGAGGAATAGATGCAAGTCCAAGCTGTCCAACTAGGAAAAGGAACTACTCCCACCCCTGCAAACTCCTGTTTGGAATGACATTCTTCCTGTTGTTACATGCCCATCAGTCATTTGGACACACTCACCCATTCCCTTTGCGGTTCTTCATGATTAATTCAGGGGGAAGAAACCAAAACCTGTCTGCAACAGAGGAGCTCTCTGCAAGTCTCTGCTTATGAAGGAGCTGCTTCCCTCAGCTCTTACCCCTCTGCACCAGCCTGAGGCAATCGGAGGAATTTGGCCTCATCTTCACCACCCACCTTACCTAGCTCCTGCAAAAAATAAAGAGAGCAGGAAGGGAAGTGAAGAGAGGATGGAAATAACAGACCAAAAGTGAGGTGCCTGTGGAGGCAGAAAATGTCTCTACCTCTCACCCACTGGATACCTTCTTGAGACCTTCTTCACACCTTGCTCCCACTCCATGTCTTCAACTTCATTGTCTCAGCACAACACTCCTCCTTCAGGCTACAGTTTGACAAGGAAATGGAGGTGACTGAGTGCGATGGGGCAGCCTATACCTCCTGCTTTTCTCTTGCTGACCCTGGCAGCAAGGTTCCATTCCCTCGTTTGCACCAGCTGAGCTGATTGATCTCGCTGATCAATCACCCTCACCGTTGCTGGATTATCAAGTCAGTTCAGGTGCTGGAGGTTGTCACAGCCCACCAAGAGCAAGGTCAAGACAAGCTGCATAGCTGAGCACAGTGGAGAAGAGGGGAGGAGAAGTAGGATCTCTTTACTTTGGAGCAAGGAGCTGCTCAACTGGCTCATCCTCCTTTCAAACTTCATCCTCGTTGTTAACCAGAATGTAATTACCTTCAGAATCCCACAGGATGGTCCTTGGCTTGAAGGAGCACTCACAAACGAGCCGAGCCAAGCCAAGCCAAGCACCATCACTTTTCACGTTGGTCTATCAGAACCAGTGCTGCTGAGGGAGGTGGAGCAGCAATGATGGTTCAGAGAGGGTGGTGGTGATTAATGTCTGTCTCCAACAGCTCCCAGCATTTTCCCTGGCAGCAGGTTATATGAATCCCATCCTGTGCTTAAGGAATGGGAAAAAAGACATTCATATTTTTTCATTCTCCCTAATGCCCAATGCTGGCTAACTGGTGGGGGTTTTTGGTTGGTTGGTTGGCTGCCTAATGAAGCCAAAGCTAAATATGCAGAGCTTGTTTTCTGTAGCATGATCACAGAATCACAGCATCTTAGTGGTTGGAAGGGACCTTTGAGATCATCGAGTCCAACCACATTAAAAAACCAAAACAAACAACAACAACAAAGTCAAAAAACCCTCCAAACAAACACCAAAACACACCCACAAGCCAAAACAAAACAAAAAAACCCCATAAAAACCAGAAAAACCACACACACAAAACATCACCCACCAACTAAACCCCACACACAACACCCCACCACAAACCAATAATCTTGGACCAATAATGAAAGCCCTTTGTTGCGGTGGAGCAACATCAGACACAGAGCTCGGACCTGGGCGCTGGTGGGAAAATGGGGTTTCCACTGCACAAATTCTTTTGGGGGTTCTCTCCCTTCTCCCTCCCCCCCCCAAAAAAACCCAAAAAACCCAACAGCACAGCAAAAATTAGTGTCGGGAACAGCATCGGGGGCTCAACACGCTTTAGTCCTGCCCTGTAGCCCCCCGATTTGACGATGTTGGCCACCACTACCACTAGGGGCCAGTGGCGCAATGGATAACGCGTCTGACTACGGATCAGAAGATTGTAGGTTCGACTCCTGCCTGGCTCGGTGTTACATTTTTCCCGAGTGCTCCCATTGCCAGGGATGGAAGGACAAGTAGGAAACCTGGGTTTAAAAAAAAGAAACAGTTGGAAAGCTGGAGATTAGCATTTCCTCATTAAGGGATTCATTTAATTAGATCGGCACCGGAAGCTTTCAGATGGGCCAACTCCGTCTTCAAGGAGATTTTTTTTAAAAATCATGCTTATTCTATGCATCTTTTCCAACCCCACCGGGAACTTCCAGCACTGAGGTCCACTCCCAGCATCTTCCAGTCTTCCACCACTGTGCTCCAGCTCAACTGACCCCAGAAGATGGTCACTCACCCAGCACCTGCTGCTGAAATGGGCAGGTTTGGCTGCTCCAGGGAGCTAAAAATGATGCCTGAGTGCCCGGGTCATCAGCTGAGGGAGCTGCTGTTGCTGAGTGATAACTGGATAGAGCTGGTGACCTTGAAATCCCACTTAACTCAAGGCAGGTGAGGAGCAGGCACAGACAGAAGTGAGTGCAGTGCTTACAATATTCAAAATAGGCACACCGACAAGAGTACTTAAGTCAAGAAATAAGAAAGTTTCAGAAACTATCAAAATCAGGAGAGGTTCTCTCTCATTTCCCATGTTTTCCCACCCCTATGATCAGCTGGACTTCTTGTCTTTGCCCCTTGCCACGTACCTCAAACTGCACCCACCAGACATTTCCACCATCTTGCCTCTGAAATCCCCCGGGCGGCCTGAAATTTTTTATCCTCGTGTTCTTAACTTCCCTGAGATTCCCTCTATTTCCCCTTTCTCTGGGAGAAGAGACAGCCCTTGCTTGAAAGGCAAACAAACCTTTCCTTACGACCTGAAAATTTCTTTTGGTTGGGGGAAATGTCCTGTCGTACCCCCCCTCTCCGTACCCATCACCACCCCCTGATCCACCCGGGTGCCCACCTGCCTCTCTCTGCTCACCCACTGTATGAGTGGAATGTCTTATGAACGGGCCTTCTGCAATCTCTAGCATCTTTCATTCTTAATAATTATTAAGATAATAGGGCACACACACAGAGCACATTATTGGCACTGGCCGGAGACCAGATACGGAAATAATTAAGCACTTGCAGGTGACCGGTGAGCTAATAATTTGCTCCTAAATGAAGTATGCAGCAAGCTACACTATCAGTTAATCACCGGATAGGTTGTCATTGTAGTAAAAGGTGTTTAGTCCGTTTAAACACATGGGCACGTCCTAGAAGAGAGGGAAGCTGAGCCAGGTGGGGACATTAATGGAACAGGATCACGACTCAAGAGGCACGAGAGTCCCTCAGCACATAGCAAATTCTGACATTCCTACCTAAATTTTCTGGGGTTTGGTTGTTTGGGGTTTTGTTTGTTTGGTTTTTTTTATTTTGGTGTGTTTTTCCTGACTTCCATTCTGTTGTATTTTTATGTTTTATTTTTATTTGCCTTCCTTTTCATGTATGGGTAATACACAGTTGCACAGAATCCTTGCCAATGCTTTCGGGGTTGGGGGGGGAGAGAAAAAATGTCTCGGAGATGGAGAGGGAAAGGAGATGATCCCTTCTCCAGAAGAACCTCTGGGTGTGCTTTTTATTTTGTGAGCTATCCTTTCAAAGAAGGAAAAAAGAGCTGCCACCAAATGAGTGAAAAGGGAATGAAGGAGTTTGCAGACACCAGATTAGACACCAGAAATTAATTCTTTGCTGTGAGGGTGGTGAGACAGTGGAAGAGGTTGCCCAGAGAAGCTGTGGCTGTCCCATCCCTGGAAGGGTTCAAGGCCAGGCTGGATGGGGCTTGGAGCAACCTGGTCTGGTGGGAAGTGTCCCTGCCCAGGGCAGGGGGCTAGAACTCGATGATTTTTAAGGTCCCTTCCAACCTGAACCATTCTATGATTCTAAATTCTGCAAAAAACCATGTAAGCAGATCCATTTATATAGGAAGGGGTACATCTGAACCAAGAAAAAAACCCCACCTCAATCTTGTGGCTGTGGATGGAATCTGTGCCCTGTCCCACACCAGGGGTGGCACAGGGATATGCTCTTGGAGCAGGGTTTCAGACTTGATGGCTGGTGTGTGCAAATGTGGACGGATAATGGACATGTAAGGTTCTGCTCACCAGGCTGTCCCCGTACCCCACCACACAGGCTTTTCACACCTGGATTTCTCCTCAGACAGTTCTCGAGAGGGATGCACTGCACCAGGCTGGAAGAGCAAGGAGAGAAGGTTGGCGGGGTGTGTGTCTCCATATGCATGCACAGAAATGTACTAATTAATAGAGAAGTTCCTGGGGCCAGGGACCTAAGGCATAAAATGTGTAACTATGGGGCAGAAGCTTGCAGGTCTGACTCCTGATGAACTCCAGAAATCTGTTTCGCTGATGATGATCTTGCTCATACTATATTCCCACAGAGAGCATGTCTTCCTTGCTCTTGTATCTTGTATCCATCCCGGAGAAAGACTCTCATGTTGAGTAGGCTTGTCCTGGCTTCTTTTGAAGGAGAAACCTTCTGTCCTTCCCCTGCTACGCAGGCAGATGTGGCCGCCTTCAGACACATTTACTCTCCCCAAGCCAGGAGTCGTTGCCAAGCGTGTTTTTCTGCTCACCACGTAGCACCTGTGATGGAAAAGAATCATAGAATCACAAAATTGCCTGGGTTGGATGGGACCTTTAAGATCATCAAGTCCAGCCATCAACCTAACTCTGATTAAAAACCACCACTAAACCACTAAGTGGTCACTAAGCTCTATGTCAACCCAACTTTGAAATACCTCTGGGACTGGTGACTCCACCATTTCCCTGAAAGATTCCAAGGCAAAAGGAGAGGGGATGGCAAATCAACAGAATAAGAAAACGGGGAAGAAAAGCAGAGTGTGATTGCTGACCCTGTTATTTACAACAGGCTAAGAAAGCCCGTGCCCACCTGCATTAAGTCCCTTCTGTATAAAGGTCCCGTATGTCCTCTCCTCCTGCTCCACCTTCTCCCACATCATCCTGTGTAATCCCCCTGATGGCATCAACCAAGAGTCAGGACCAAATATCACGTCTGTCACCTCAAGTTGAGAGACCGGGGAGCACTTTTATCCAGCCCCATCAGCCAAGATGCCTGGAGCCCTCATCCATGAGGATTGTCTGGCATGATACAGAGCAAAATCAGTTGAGTTTAACAGGCACCATGTAAAGCAACATGTGAAACGAGGAGAACCTGTTGGGAGCTAAACTGGAATGCCATGGATCACCCCAAGGATCATCCCAAGAGTCAACCCAAAGATCACCCCAAGGATCAACCCCAGGATCACCTCAAGGATGACCCCAAGGGTCAACCCGAGGGTCATCCCAAAGGTCAACCCAAGGGTCAACCTAAGGGTCAACACAAGGGTCAACCCCAGGATCACTTCAAGGATCAACCCAGGGATCACCCCAAGGATCAACCCCAGCATTACCTCAAGGATCAACCCAAGGATGACTCTGGAAAACCTGACCTAATAAAATTATCCAAAACTGAGCTAAACCCACCCAATTTCTTGCCTTCACATGGGAGAATGCCAAACATACGTGATTATATGACCATACTATTATAACCCATTTATATCACCGTACAATATATTACATGCTACGTTTAATGTTATTATGGAAAAGGACAAACCTCGAAGAGCCGCTGGCGCGGCCCGAACGTCCGGTCCCTCCGCCGCTCTCCCGGTCTGCACAATCGTGGTCTGCAGACCGGGAGAGCGGCGGAGGGACCGGACGTTCGGGCCGCGCCCCTTCCCCCCCCACCCCAAAAAAAATCAAATATTCCTCGAGAAGAGCGAACAGCAGAAAAGTAAAAAAAAAAAAAACAAAAAACTAGTATCTCCTTCGAGCCGGAATCGAACCAGCGACCTAAGGATTCCCGTGGGGGCGGCGCCACTACAGTCCTCCGCTCTACCAGCTGAGCTATCGAAGGGACCCGTTACAGCACCCCCCCACAGGGCCCACCCAAGGGGACCGCCCAACGGCTCTGCGCGTGCGCAGTGCGCGGGCAGCGGTGAGGGGCGGGGCGGCGCGCATGCGCATGCGCACGAGGCCCTCCTCCCCCCCCTCCCAACTGCGGGAGATGGGGCTTTGGCGTGTGTGGGTGGCGCCGTGAAGGCCCGGCCGCGTGCGGGGCCAGTGGCGCAATGGATAACGCGTCTGACTACGGATCAGAAGATTGTAGGTTCGACTCCTGCCTGGCTCGGGATGCATTTTGGGGCCGGGCTTCACTCGCCGCTGCCTCCTTTTCACTCGCCCTCGGGGAGGGTTTTCTGAGCCAGGCTGCCCGCTCTCCCTTCACAATAGGCGTCCTGGAGCAGGTCACCCAAAACCCACAACAGTTCCGTGGAAGTTTGTAGAGCTGCATGCCCCTTTCTTTTTATCCCCTCTTCCAATCTACCAAATCATACATATCCCCCCAAAATGTTCCAGACACCACTCCCAGTGCCTGTGAGTAACCTGCCCCCCCAAAAAAAACACCCCCAAAGCTCTCAAGAACTTTGGGGTACCCCCAGCCTGTCTGCACACCCTGTGTCAGGGCCATCCCTGGCGCCAGTCACATGGTGGCAATTCCAAACTAATGAGCTACCTCGGTTATTTATTCATAACAACGTGAAACACTTTTTTTTTTAGTAAATTTACACCAAATCCACAGATCGTGGCTCCTCGCATGCTGCAGAGCCTTTGTATGGGCCAAAACCGGGTTTGCTGGAAAATCACACAATTTTCATCCAACCACACAACAAGGATGCTCCCACACTTCTCATAGAATCATAGAATGGTTTGGATTGGAAGGGACCTTAAAGATCATGGAGTTCCAACCCCCTGCCCTGGGCAGGGACACCTCCCACCAGACCAGGTTGCTTAAAGCCCATCCACCCTGGCCTTGAACCCCTCCAGGGATGGGGCAGCCACNNCAGGGTCTCACCACCCTCACAGCAAAGAATTTCTTCCTCAGATCTCAGCTAAACCTCCTGTCTTTCAGCCATAACCTCTTGTCCTATCACCCCATGGCCTTGATCAAGAGTCCCTCCCCATCTCTCCTGGAGCCCCTTTAGGGACTGGAAGGGGTTCTAAAGTCTCCCTGGAGCCTTCTCCAGGCTGAACAACCCCAACTCTCTCAGCCTGTCCTCCCAGCAGAGGGGCTCCAGCCCTCTGAGCATCTTCGTGGCCTCCTCTGGACTTCTTCCACCACATCCACATCCTTCCTGTGCTGAGGGCTCCAGAGCTGGACACCGTGGTCCAGGTGGGGTCTCCCCATGGCGGAGCAGAGGGGCAGAATACCCCCCCTGGCCCTGCTGTGGATGCAGCCCAGGACACAGGGTGGCTTTCTGGGCTGCTGGGACACACGTTGCCGGCTCGTGTTGAGCTTCTCACCCAGCAGCACCTCCCGAGTCCTTCTCCCTCGGGTCTGCTCTCAGTCCATCCTCGGCTCAGCCAGTGTCATGGGATGAGACGCTCTTTTAGACGGCTTGAAAAGGTGAAGCCGAGATGGCGTTTTGGGCTTTTCTTCGCCTGTTACCGCTGCTTTGGGTGACACGGGGGTGGGTAAAGAGTGTTCCGTGATGAGCTCAGACGAAGGGTCGTTGAGTACGAAAAAAAGTCTACGAGCCAGGCAGGAGTCGAACCTACAATCTTCTGATCCGTAGTCAGACGCGTTATCCATTGCGCCACTGGCCCCGCATGAAATACCTTTCTCCTCGCCCTCCTCTCTGCCTGCTGAGCCCGCCCCTCCCGCCCCAGCGCCCCGCACACCGCGCATGCGCGGCGCAGCCCCCCGCGGGAGGCGCGCTGGGTTCTTCCTCTGTGGCGGAGGCCCAATGAGCAGCTCCCTTCGATAGCTCAGCTGGTAGAGCGGAGGACTGTAGAGGCCAGACTTCCACGGAAATCCTTAGGTCGCTGGTTCGATTCCGGCTCGAAGGAGAAGCGCATTCTTTTCTTCCCCCCCCGCTCCTTTCTCTTTCAACGCGGCTCCTGCTGCCTGACTGCCAACACCTCCCTCATCCAGTTTTGGGCCACTCAACACAAAAAAAGGCACTGAGGGGCTAGAGCGGGTCCAGAGAAGGGCAACGGAGCTGGTGAGGGGTCTGGAGCACAAGTCTGGTGAGGAGCGGCTGAGGGAGCTGGGGGTGTTCAGCCTGGAGAAAAGGAGGCTGAGGGGAGACCTTCTGGCTCTCTCCAACTCCCTGAAAGGAGGGTGTAGCCAGGGGGGGTCGGTCTCTTCTCCCAAGGAACAGGCCATGGGACAAGAACAAACGGCCTCAAGTTGCACCAGGGGAGGTTCAGATTAGAGATTAGGAACAATTTTTACACTGAAAGGATTATTAAACCTTGGAATGGGCTGCCCAGGGAAGTGGTGGAGGAATCATCCCTGGAGGTATTCAAAAGCCAGGTAGACATAGTGCTTAGAGATATGGTTCAGTGATGGTTTTTTATCAGAGTTAGGTTGATGGTTGGACTCAATGATCTCACAGGTCCCTTCCAACCTGCACAATTCTATGATTCTGTGTATGTTGTTCTGGCTGCAACTCGCCACAAACCGAGTCATTGCAGGAGGGCACCTGTTGAGATCCCTCAGGGCAGTCCATGAAGATGTCGAAACACCACTGCGGGGCTTCTTTCCAAACCTCCTCGCCTCTCCCCAGAATGTGTAGACGCTGTTTTTCCACAATAAGGAACTATCGATTCATTTACCTACTATAGAAACTACATTCCTATAGAAATTGGTAGCATAGAAAAAGAAATAAGTATTTTTAACTGTGCTCAGTTTTGTATGCTTCGTCATTCTATGCTTTTATTCTAAAAAGAGGCAGAAACTAACTCTTTTTGACCAAAACCCTACCCATACCTTGGGTATGCATTCTGAGGGAACGTAAGCAATGAAATCAGATGACATACAATAAATCATGTTAAATATTTTTTCTTGGATTAAGCAGAGTGGTTTATCGTACAAGCTTGTTGTGGGGAGAAAAATGCACAAATTCCCTCAAAAATGGGTTATGCTGATACTAGGCCTAAATCTATGATGCCTCTTTCACTTTTCTAGCTGTTGAGAACCAAAATAAGGTTGTTGTTAGTGGGGAAAAGTAAAGGAAGGGAGTGCTTCAATTCATACATATAACCTTTATTAGTCAGAGCAGTTGACACAAAAGGTAAATTTGAATATATAGTGCTTTACATATAAATAAATACAGCAAAACAGAACAAAACTGTGAGGATCTGTACATTTTGAGAAGATTAATGGGCGTGCAACTGAACGTTACACAGACACAGACCACGTAGGCATAGCTATGTTCAGGTTAGGAGCTTTTCTGAAAGAAAAAAGAAACGAGTAATATAACATTGAAAAGAGCTAAGTCCTGAAATCCTTACTCCTCCTTTCTCCACCTGTCCTCAGATCCTGACGGCAGTGAGACAGGTAAATGCTCTGGTGCTCTGAAAACCAAGTTTCCTCCTTGTAATTAAACCATGGGCTCAGACACTCCGATTTTTAGGCCGCAAGTCCCGGAGAACCCACTCAGAGCCTTGGTCACGGGTCTGTTCTGACGTTTTTTGGCTAACTGAATTAGTGGCTCTTCTGTAGAGGTCCCCGTGTCAGTAAAAGGGCTTTGCAGACGTGCGGCAGCTTGTCCACATCTGCATCACACTGCGGGATCAAGTCCTAAATCTTTTCCAAGAAAAATCTCCCACATAGAAAGAGCGAATAGGAACCACGTGACGTACGGTACGTCTCGAGCCCACGGAAAATCATTTCCTTGATTTCAATAAACTTTGGATCTGGCCCATAGGGTGAGATCCAGAAGAACAGCAAAGGTGTCACATGTGAAAAAATAATCATCCCCCTATTCCTTCTGCTAATCTGGGATTTACCTTCCCCTCCCTGGCTTTAGGCCCGACCTGCAGCTGTTGTTGGGATCAAGGGTGCATTTCCCGGTGATTTCCACGGGAGCAGGAGGAGGGATTTTACATGGGAAACGATTCCAGGTATAACGTGTAGCTTTATACACGAGACTTCTCTCCCAAATGCTTTTTCCATCTACGTTGGAAAAAGTCACAACGTAGCCTGTCCCCAGGGGTATTTTGAAATCGGTCAGACATGGTGCTTAGAGACATGGTTTAGGGATGGTTTGTGTCAGAGTTAGGTTGATGGACTCAAATGATCTGAAAAGTCCCTTCCAACCCAATTCTATGGTTCTATGTGCATACTTTCACAGTGAACTTCTCTCCCAGACAGTAAAACCGGAGAAATCACTCAGCCTGCACATGCTACACGCTCTTCCATTAATTATGACTTGCAAGTGAGGACAAAGAGGAGCCCGTGGGTGGGCTGGGACTTTCCCTCTTCTCCAAAACAGCAAAATCGGGCTGTTTCTGAAGGTGATGTTTGCTGGCCCCAGTGCCTGCTCCCCCAGAACAGCTAAATAACCTGAACTGGAATGAATGGCTTTTAGAATGTCCGTGTGTCATGGGAACTTTAAAGAAATGTTAAAAGTACTGTTTCTTGCTTTTGGAATTACAGCTGGTGCGATGAAACGCTCTCTTCTCCCATAAATTTAGCTGCCTCTGAGTGACATTTGATGTGAAAGGTGAGAATAGAAGGAAGGCAATAACGTTTCACATCCGTGGGATCCAATTTTAAGGCAGGGAATAACACTTTTGACTGGCTGTATATTCACCGGTCTGTATAATTTCGTGGTACTTTACGTCCCCCTTTGGACCACGGCACTGTGATTAGAGGAGCAAAAATAGCAAACGCACAGAAGTGACATTGATGGATGTGACATGATCAATAAAGAGAAATTCAGCTGTCTAAGGCTTGAAGTACTGTGTCAAACCAGCGAAGTGCTGAGCTGGAAGGTCTCAGAGGTATTTCTTTAGCTCGTATAAATTCGGGGCCTGACTTCCTCACGCTTGCTTTAGCTGTACCCACACCGTATCTCCCCTTGGTTTGTGCAGCAGCACCTCAACCCTACCTTTCTTTAAAAAAAGATCACACCGTGTGCCCCAAAAGTCCCTGTGCTTGGGGCAGAGGGGAGAGCCAGGCACACCCCGAGGAGCTGGGCTGCGAGGAGGAGGAGGAGGAGGAGGAGGTGGAGGAGGATGGTTGCTCTGCTGCTGCTCGCCTGCCCTGCCAAGTCCTTGCTGCTCCCACAGCCCCAGTTGCCAGGGCTGGTGCGATGGCTCCTAGCCCAGTACCAGCGGGGGCAGCAGGGCTGGCGGCCAGGGGCATGGTGGAATAAGCAAGCAAGCAGAAAGCCGTTGGCCATGGACCAATCTCCAGCACGTCACAGCTGCAGCTGGAGAAGGCCGGGCCAGCCGGCGTGGGTGATGGGGTCATCCAGGTGGGGCTGGGGGAGCTTTGCCACAAGGCGGTCACCGGCTATGGGGAGAGGAGAGAGGGTCTGGGGCAGCCCAGGGACAGCCTCCCCATCCATGGGGTGTTTGCCCGTCGTCTCCCAGGTCCACGACTTGGGCAGGGGAAGACACAGAGCCTACCTGTGCTTCTGGTGTTGGGTGAGGCTTCTGGATTTGGGGTGACCTGTGGTGTAATCACCCCAGCAGAACGATCTCTGAGCACCTCGTTCTGGCTCAGGGTGATGATTGCCGGGGCTGGGCCCCCGCAATCCAATTTCCAAAGAGTGTTTCCTTCCTGGGAAGGGCAGCCTTGTCCACCTTGCCCTCAACCTTCCCTCTGAGGTCTGCTAAAAGGCATTTCCAGGGCTCCTTTATGGGAACATTTCACAGAACTGCTGCAAGTGAGGAGCGTTGCTGGGACAGAGAGAGATGGTGTGTCCGGAGAGGAACTTGGGACCATGTCTGGGAGGTGAAACGCTGGCTGAGGGCAGGGAGGAGAGCAACTATAGCAAAGGGAGTGTTATTAGAGGGAAAGGCCATGCCAAGCCTGGCAGTTTGAAGCCATGAGAAACCAGCATGCTGCCCTGTAGGGCTCTGGACTGGCTATCTCCTTGCAGAGCGTAGATATCAACCTACTGGAAGTGGCCTAGAAGGAGATACTGCCTTGATAGGAAATGACTCTCAGGTTACTCTTGATAAGCCTAAAGACAAGTACAGATGTAGGCTGTGAAGCTTATCATGTGTGGGAGGGAGGCACCGACAGGTCCTGTCCTCCTGCTCTAGGAGTCGGTGCGGTAGCTCCGGTGGCTGTCCCCTATGAGCTGTGTCTTCTCGGTGGCGTTTGTCGGCTGAAGCAGGATAGGAGTTTCTCCATCTAAAT
>BJBW01009353.1:0-36080 GCA_004320125.1 Scolopax mira
AGAGTCCGGCTCCATCCTCCCTCAACCCACCCTTTAGACCCTTGGAAGCATGAATAAGGTCTCCCCTCAGCCTTCTCTTCTCCAGGCTCGAGAGTCCCAGCTCTCTCAGCCTTTCCTCATCAGGGAGATGCTCCAATCCCTCCAGCATCTTAGTTCCCCTACTCTGGAGTTCTCTCCAGCAGTTCCCTGTCTTTCTTGATCTGGGGAGCCCAGAACTGGATGCAGGATTCCAGTTGTGGCCTCCCCAGTGCAGTGCAATCACCTCCCTGGACCTCCTGGCCACACGCTTCCCTACACAGCCCAGGATCCCACTGGCCCTCTTGGCCACAAGAGCACGTTGTTGCCAGATTAGAGCACACCCAAGGCTGGAATCCCAGCCACTTGCCACCTTTAATTCCTTGGCTTGGAGTTGGCTACGTTTCAGGCTGGGACGAGCACTGGGTGCTCCCTGGAGCAGGGGCAGGAGTGGTTCCTCGTGCTCTGTGACCTACCACCTTCCCTGCATCTCAAAGGACAGGCATTGCAATAAATTCTGATAAGGTATAGGGGGAAAAAAAAAATCACAGGCCACAAAGGGGATGTGGTGAGTTGAGGGATCCCCTTCCTTGAGGACACCCAGAGCTCAGCCTCAGGGTGGAGGGTTGGGTCCCTTCCCCCTGGAGTTATGCAGCGATTCCACAACAAAACCTCACAACTCCTTACACCGCCGGGGGCAGAAGAGCCTGTCAGGGGCCTGCAGCTTCTTTTTAGCAGCAATTTTAGTTAAAGAGGTTTAAAACGTGTGTTGACCCCTCATTTAGGTGTGAGCCCTGAGAGTCTCAGGAGCTGCCAGCCTTGTGGTGCCCGGGGCTGTCCCCTGTGTCACTGCACACACATCCTGTGGGGTTTCCCCCACTTGTCAGCAATGGAAAAACTTGGAAAAATTATTTTTTTTTGCCCAAGGGAAATTCTCTTGGGGCAGGATCCATAACCTTTCCCAAGCCACCTTAGGGCACGTGCTCTGGTGGCAGCGATGTGCTCGGCAGCAGGGGAGTACCCTGCCAATAATTCATTTTCTTCCAAACCAGACTTCTTAGAAAGAAGGCAAAGGGCTTGGTAAAGATAGTAACAACTTACATCGACTTCACATTTAAAATCCATCTTCTTTATAACTGGATTTGTGCTCCACAGCCAGGGTTTTTTCCCACTCTGGTGACCTGCACCTGCAGGAGAAAGGAGGGGAAGGGACACTGAGAGGTGCTGAGCTGTTTCTGTGGCTTGAGAGCTTTGTGGAAAATGAGCTTTCTCACTTCTCTGAGACAAAACAGGCCTTGAAAAGCCAAATTTTGGGGATTCGTGTCTTCCTGCGTTATGAAAGTTTAGGATAGAAAATCTGAGCTTTGTTAGAGCTGGGTGTGAGATATGATGGGGGCAGCTTCCCCCTGCCCTGAGACACCTGTCCCATCACTGTGGGGGACCTCACAGCAGTGTTTTGTCCCAGGAAATGTGCCCCTGGTCTCTTGCCACTGCTGGGGCTGGTTGCCCCAGGCAGGTCACAACAAGTTTGGTCCCTGGGGCTCACACCCGGGTCTCACTCACACCCCTGGGCAAACCCCAGTGCACATCAGCATCACCAGCATCGCTCCCCTTTCTCCCCTGGCCTGGACAATCCTTCTCCCCATCCAGGGAATAAGAATCCCCCCATTTCTACTGTGTCTCCAGCCCCTGTGAGAAGTGGTGCCGGGGGGAACCAGGGCTCTTCCCTGCCCAATGTGCCAAGCACCAGACACCAGCTTTGGTGGTACCACAGGCTCTTATTTCAGAGGTACAGCCATGATCGTTAAACCCCACAATCGTTGAAAATTAAGGGATTCCCCTGATAAACCAATCTTCCCTTCCCTCTTTCATTTATGTTTAGGAAGAAGATCTTCCCAATGAGGGTGGTGGAGCACTGGAAGAGGTTGCCCAGGGAGGTGGTTGAGACCCCTTCCCTGGAGACATTCAAGGGGAGGCTTGACAAGGCTCTGGGCAACCTGGTCTAATTTGGGGTGTCCCTGTGACTGCAGGGGGGTGGGACTAGATGGCCATTGAAGGTCCCTTCCGGCCCAGATGATTCTATGATTCTATGTTTTTTCCCCTTAGGAATTCTGTAAAAAGCAAACACTCTTTTTACCCTGCAGGTATTTTGTTTCAAGCTTCACAACTTGATTGGCTTTGCCATGAAACACAGTGATTTTTGCCTGTCCTGTTGCCAGGGTTCTCCTGTCTGGTTCGCTGAAGTGACCAAAGAGGCCCAAAGTGCAGAGTTGGGGACTCGCTAGATCTTGTGGGACCACGTGCTAACGAGGGACTGCTCCAAATATCTTTGTGTTTAATTTCCCTTCCAGCCTGTGTTCCTTTCTTTTGTGGGACCACTCCCTCGCAGGGATGAAAGACTCAGGGAAGTTTTTCTGAGATTCATCTTTAAATCAAACGTTTGTCTTGTTGAGATGCTCCTGGCACAGGTTTCAACCCATCTTCCTTGTCGCTCGTGTTCTTCAGGACACAGTTGTCCTCTTCTGCCCCAGAGATGTGTGCCTTTGTACACAGGGAGCTTCTCCATCTGCCCTTTTTGGCTGCTTTATCCATTGATATGTGCTTGGGATTCCCTCTCCCACCTCTCAGGCGGTGGCCAAGGAAGCCGACGCGTCCATCGGGAAGAGTCAGCAGCTCCGGAGGTGTCTGACGGGACGGGCTCAGCTCTTTCCTCTTGGGGAGGGAAATCCCTGAAAATCCCTTTCCCTGAGTTTTATGAAATAAGGATTAACTGTTTGGTGCTGTGCAATTTTTATTGTTGTTTAGAGGTTGGTCACAATCAGCTCATGGAAATAAGCAAGCACAGACTCATCCTGCTCAGGCGGGGACGGTGGAGGAACCAAACCCCCCAAGAGCAGAACGGCCCTGGAGGTCCCCATGCCAGGATGGGCTCTCCCCCCCCATCCCCGGGGGTGTCCCTGGGTCCGGTTGGGTCGATTCCTGTCTCCGCAGGAACCCCCATGTCTCGTCCGGTGGCTGGTTCCCCCCCTGGCCGTTCGCCCGCTCCCCCCGAGCGGCTGCGGGTCCCCCCGGGAAGAAGCAAACGGAGCCGCACAACGGAGCTGAGTGGAACGGGCAGTGGAACGGATCCCCCGGCCCCAGGAAGAGGGTCCCAGGGCTGAGGGGAGGATTCCCGGGCCCCAGAGAAGAGGATCCCTGGGCTGAGGTGAGGATGCCCGGCCCGGTGGAGACCCCCAGCTCCTGAGGAGAGGATCCCGGTCCGGAGGATGCCCGGGCTCAGGAGAAGATGCCCGGCCCCTGAGGGGAGGACACCGTCCCCGAGGATCCCCGGTCCCTGAGGAGCGGATCCCAGCCCCGAGGGGAGAATCTCTGGCCCCGAGAGGATCCCGGGGCTGAGGGGATGATCCTGGCCCGCGCGGCCCCTTTAAGCTCTGCCCCCAAGGCTCGCGCCCTCCCATGCTGGCGGCACAAAGCTTCCCGCGAACGTGACGTCACCGCCCGCGCCTGCCCTCTCCCGCCCGCAGCCCGCTCCCGAGCCCGCGCCCGCGCGCGGTTTCCCCCCCGCTCACCCCTCCCTCTTCCACCACGTGACCCTGCGCCGCGCCGCCCGTCGATTGGACGACCCGGCCTTGTCGTCAGAACGACGCGCCGGCGGCGCGGGGCGCCATTGGCCAGGCGGCGGACGGGTGGGGAGGTGGTGCGGTGCCCCGCCCCCTCCTCCCCGGCGGTGCGCGAGGCGGCGGCGGCGCGTGGCAGCGGCGGCGGCGGCGTCTCGCGCTCGCGGGCTGTGAGGGGCGAGCGCGGGCGGTGGCGGCGGCGGCCCCGGCCCCGGCCCGGCCCCGCCATGACCGACTTCAAGCTGGGGATCGTGCGGCTCGGCCGGGTGGCCGGCAAGGTGAGCGCGCCGCGGCCTGAGGGCGGCGAGGGTGGGGGGGGGGGGCGCGGCCGGGCGCTGCGGGCCGGACCCGGCCGCCCCGCACGGAGCGGAGCGGGGGGCGGCGGGTCTGAGGGGGGTCGGCGTCCGGCCGGGTCGCGCTGGCGGGAGGACCGGGCCGCTGACGAGCGCGGTGTGTTTCAGACCAAGTACACGCTGATCGACGAGCAGGACATCCCGCTGGTGGAGAGCTACTCCTTTGAGGTGAGCGGCCCGCCCTCCCCCTCCGGTGCCCCCNNGGTTCCCGGGCGCTGCCCGCGCTCCGCCGCCGCTTTATTTTCCCGGCTTTCTTTACTCGCGGTACCAAAGCCCTATTCGGTGCCCACCCCCGCCGCCCTCGGGGCCGGTCCGCGGTGCTCGGTTGGGGAGAGAGCCACGATCTTGTTGCTGAAGGGTTTTTTCCCCTCTCTGTGTGGAATCAAACCGAGCACGGCAGCGTCCTGCCCCCTCACTCTCCTGCTTTAGGCGGGGGGGGGGGGAAAGTTTGAAACTGTAGAAATCCCGATGTGAACGCTTTTTTTTTTCCAGCAGGAAAACTTCTGGGTTTTTGTTTTAAACGATCATTAATTTGAAACAATTTATTACATAGCTTTTTGCTTTCATCTTTCTATTTATATACTGTGTAAGAACCGATCATTTGCCTTCCCTTACTTGGTTTGGGAAACTAAAAACGTTCGCTCTGTGCTCTCTCTTGGATGAGAAAAACTTATTTTATCGTATGGCCCTGGAAATAATGTTTTCCCTGAACATCCACTGAAAGAGGGGAAGCAGATTCTACCAAGACTTTAAAAGGGAACAAGTTTTTGGCTACAAAATCGAAAACTAAGGCAACTAAGGCTTTTTTTTTTTGGAGGAGGAGGGGGCATCTTTTGCTTAGTGCCCGCAGTGCAGCGGGTACTTCAGAGCTGCAGGGAGAAGTTTAAGTGACTGTGCTGCTCCCAAACCCCACCATGCTTGGCCAATCCTCTGGGGCAGCTCCCTGGGTGCTATCACCCAGAGTGAGAACATGAGAGTGGAAATACCCCGTGGGGGTGTATCCTGAATTTATCTAGTGGTTAATTGGGGAGCTTTGGGGCCAGCACAAAGTTTCAGAGTGGAGAAAGGAGGGCAGGAGCACTCCTTGTGCTGGCAACCCCTAATGAGATGGGTGTAAAGCGTCGAGGTGAACAAAGCCGGGGTGGCTTCTGATGGCTGTACAGAAAATCTGCCGAGGATGGATCCTGGCCCTACAGCCTCACAACTGGATGGTGGCTGTTCTTTGTCCCAGCGGGACTCCCGCTGGGCACAGCTGCTTTTCTTCCCTTTCCCATCTTCCTAAACGACAATAGCCGAGCGGGCTGGTTGCCCTTGGAGGTTTGAAACAACTCAAATTCCATTAAGGTCAAGTGACCTCTAGGAGATGAGTGTTAAATGTTGGGTCCTTCCCCTGTTCCCCGTGGAGCACGTGCTCGGCTGCTCGCTGTGTTCTCACAGCCTGTCCCCTTTCTCTAGGCTCGCATGGAGGTAGATGCTGATGGAAATGGTGCTAAAATATTTGCTTATGCCTTCGACAAAAATCGTGGAAGAGGATCCGGCCGTCTCCTGCACGAGCTGCTTTGGTAGGTATCATAAAGAGAGCCAAATACTTCGAGGGTTCACTGAGGTGGAGTTTGCTGCCACCAACTTGTAGGGAGTTTATTTCCCAGTCTGTGATGTTTTAATTCTTCTTGGGAGGCTCAGGTGGGAACCCAGCCTCAGGAGTGCCCACGGATCTTATTATGGTTTGGTTTTGCACTGAGCCTTCTTCAAAGAGCTGAGTCTCTGTAAAAATGTCACATACAGGGAAAGCAGCAATTGTTTAAATCTGAGAAATGCTACTAAAACTTCAGTTGGGGTGGGGAGAGCAGGGAACTGGCTCCATTTAATAGGTGAAGACTAACCTTTGGAGGGTGGTTTTTTTTTTTTTGTGGGTTTTTTTTTTGTTTGGTTGGTTGGGGTTTTTTTTGTCCCATGCTAATCAGGTACATCTTACTGGCACCAGTGAGAATTGGCAGAGCGCTGGAGAGAGAACCTCTCATAACTTAAACTTTTGTGGTTTTGTCTTTGGCCTTCTGGAAAGCTGCCTGAAGTGATGCTGATGATGCTTCATATCATAGAATGATCCAGGTCAGAAGGGACCTCCAAAGGCCATCTACTCTGACCTCCCAACTAGACCAGGTTGCCCAGGGCCATCATGAGCCTCCCCTTGAATGTCTCCAGGGAAGGGCCCTCAACCCCCTCCCTGCTCCACCACCCTCATTGGAAAGAACTTTCTCCTAATCTCTAGTCTAAATCTGTTCCCCTCCAGCTTAAAGCCATTGCCCCTCGTCCTGTATCAGTTGCTGCTGTTGTGTCTTATTTCCCATAGTCCAAGAATCATTGCTTGATGTCCTTGGTAGCTGCTGGTTTAGATTCTGAGGCCAACTTATGAGAGGTTAGTTCATCCCGTGAGCCGATACCTTGCTCTTTCTAGATGTGTTCATGGGCATGTAGAAAAGATGAGGTGTGCTAATGAGAACCCCAAAGAAGGTTATTTGTTTTAAAAGCCTTTTTTTTTTTGTTTTTTTAAAGAAAATAAGCATGTTTTCTATTCATTTCCATAATCTATACTTGCAAGTCGCAGTGTCCAAGGTACAGCTGTGCTTTTTCTTTTGTTCCAGGTTACTTTTTTTCCACCCCAAATAGCCTCTGTACAAGAGGAAGGAGACAGGATGAATATCAGAGGCTATTATTATTATTTACAATCTGCTCATTAAATATGGATTTTAACCTGTGCTTGTTAATATTTAACCTTGTTGCACCCGTAACTTTGGTGAAAATTATTACCAAGTTGGCTACAGCACGTGCGGTAAATCCCTGCCAGCTACTGCTGGCTGTGAACCTCAGACAGGAACCATTGCTGTCTGCAAGTAGCACTAAACAGCACCTTCAAATTATGATGACAGTCCAGCTGTTTGCTTATTACACAGCCCGGTTATTGCCTCTCCTGGTTTTTGTTTTACTTAATTTAGGAAATTTGAAGTAAGAGTTCTGACATGCTCAGTTAGGCCATCCCAATCGTGTCGCTGTAGTGTGTGCTGGTGTTAAACAAGGCTGAGATGGTGCATGTCGTGGGGATTTTTGAGTATCTCAAAGGTGGGGGGCTGCCAGGCAAGCGGGGCTGCAGTTCTGAAGTTGTTAAGTCAAACTCTTCCACTTAGAAAATATCAAGTATTTCAGATGTTTCTGTAAAGTCAGTTTGGTCCCTCTGAGGGTGTAGGTTTCGCTGTGAGCTCTAATTACAAGCCGACGCAGTGCAGGTGGGTATCTGTCCTGACTGAGTCTCCTGGTGTCTGTAGAGAGTCTTTTGGCTACAGGTGTGATGCAGTTACTGCCCCCGCCAACCAGACCAGCCACACTGGCCACTTTTACTCACTGTACTGGGGGCTGCTTTGAAAACAAACCAGAAATGTTCTGTAGTGGCAGGTTCTTCCCTTTGCGAGAAGGAGTAACGCTGAAGGTTTTGGAGTCTTTAAAAGACAGGAGAGATGGGCAATAGTGGTCACTGCTCTTTCCAGCACCAGCCTTGCTTCTTGGGTAAATTAAAATCAAAGAATTTGAAGTATTGCAGGTAGAGGTGTGTAATTTAACTGTTCCCCCCCCCTAAAAAATCAGTTCACTTTGGAAAAACTAACCTGATTGTGCACTTCTGGTTTAAGCTGGAGTGAGTAGGTATGTGCTGGATGCTATTGCAAGTTTTTTATATATAAAGCACACTTTATATATATATATTTTTTTAATTTAGTTAGGCAGGTATCTTTGCTGAGGTAGTGAGACCCTCAGAACAGGCAGCTTGTGGCTCCCAAAGCTGCAGCAGTGACAGGGACCTTCTCCTCCTGACCTCTGCAGAGCCTGAAGCGTGGAACCAAGACCTGAAAAATCCCCACACGTGTTGCAAATACTCTTTCAGGAAGAACTTCCTGCAGGCTCTGCTGTGTCTCCAGGATGGGCTGTTGGCTCCTCCACAGCAGGATCTGGATGTCTCTGACTGGGGACCTGCAGAATAAGTCTGTCGTCTTCTCGCCCTGTTCCCGGTATAGAAATCCCAGCTTGCTGTATTTTGGCTGGGTGCAGTGATGTTCCCTGGGGAATAGCAGCATCAGGAGATTAGTCATAAGTAGCACTAACTGTGCTCAAAAAGACATCTAAGACCTGATTTCTTTATAATATTATTTTTTTTTTTCATACTGCCTAAAGCCCCCTCGGTAACGGCTCCCGGTGACTGGAGTTGCCGTTGTCTGTCCTTGGCACTTCTGTTACAGGCCTCGGTTCTGAAGTTGGCTGCTGAAATATGAAAAGAGCAGTATCCAGTTAATGCTCTGAAAAGTTTAAAGTGTTTTGTCTGGTGTCTTTTAGGAGCTTGGCTGTGCTGGGGGAGGTAGAAGCTCCAGCTCTGCGGGAGAGCTGGCGGCGCTACTGAAGCTGTTGCTTCTCTGTCCCCTTCTGCTCGGGAGAGGGCAGGTTCCTCCGTGAGCCTGTCCCTCACGTTTCTGATTAACTTCTGGAGATGGGCTGTGTGGAGGCGTGGGGGAAGGAGGAGTGTGTGTGTTCAGGTGTCACTTGATTACGTATGGAGAAAAGGGACTTGGGTCCCAAATCCTGGGTTTGCAGGTGCTGATTCTGGCATCTCAGCCACGGGACGTTGTGATCACGCTTTTACCGGTCCTCAGCGAGGCCCCCTTTGCACGTTTATTCCAAGACCTTTTTCACAAGAGGTAACAGAAAACCTGACAGTGATGTGGAGGAGTGTGGGTTTTCACAAAGTGAGGAAGGTGGGTTCACTGTGGTGGTGGATTTTATCAATATTTGCCGGGGTGAGGGGGGCTGTGGGTGCAGACCTAGACTTTGTAGCAGCAGCAGTGGGCATGTGTCACTGCTGGGGCTTCCTGCTGTCATGAACAATCTCTCATAATCCTCTCTCACTTTCCCCAACTCCAATCTTTCTTAATCTCTCACTATTTAGTCCGTTTCCAAAACATTTCTTAACTTGGTCTTGGCCTCCCCTCCTCCCTTTTCCCCCAGCACAGTTTGCTCTGAACTTCTCTCTCCTCCTCCCAGATTCCTCGTTCATATCTAGCCCATCTCTGTTGGCACTTTGTCCCAGGCCCACTCTGAGAACCTTAACTCCTTCCCTGTCTCTCATGTTCACCTCCATCTGTCGGGGTCAGTGTATCTCCTGGGTTCCCACTTGTAGCCCTCAGGGTTCCCAGTTTCCTTTCCCAGACCCTCCAGTATCCTTCGATGACTCGGAAAGTAGCTTTTCTGGCTTTAGGGCTTTTCAGCAGACTCTCTCCATAGTTTGCTTTAAAAAGACTTTATTCCTTTTATCTTCAAAAGGGGGAGCTTTTCCCTGTTCTGGGGGTGCCAAAAGGCTCCCTGATGGGGGGTTCCATGCCCTGTCCTTGTGCAGGGCTGTGTTAGGAAGAATTGCTCTGCCTAGGAACTAGAGCATGGGTGGCATGTGGGGCTGTGTGTAGCCTCTCCAAGGGAACTGTACTCTTTAAATTCTAGGAAGTTTGGGGTATATGTGAATTGCAAGTGTTTTTCTTTCCCCAAGGTATGTAATTTAACCATATCTGGATGAATTTTCACAGAGAAAACAAAAGACTACATTCTTCATTGTCGGTCACATTGAAATGAATTTCCCTGTTCTGCTGGATAATGCTAGAGCTTTGTAAAGAGGGAGGGAAAAAAAGTGGGGATTTTGTAACTTGGGCAAATAGTATCTCTTCAAAATTGGATGAGCATTTACTGAAATGTTCAGTAAACACTGAGCTGGAAGCAGCACCTGAAGGAGACTTGGGTGATGTCAGTTGGTGTTGGAGCTGTGTCCTATAAGGAGATGCTGGGAAACCCTCAGACAGTTGTACCTTGTCGGGGTGTTCTCTCTGGGCTGTGAAATGACTGATGGCACAGGAAACACACAGACACACAACTCCTGCCCAGGCCTTACATTTCGGGTGGGACGGGGATTCCTGCAAGAAGCGAGAGGGAAACATGTCCAGGCCTAGGGGTGCTTGACAGCGAACTTAATCCCTCATGAAATAGAGAAAGGAGAGGTGAAGGAAGGTGGAATGGGAAATGAAAACCATTAGAAGGCAATAGGGAGGACTCAATGTGCAGCCATTCTCCTTGCTGAGAGTCCTGCTGTGGTTTTGAGCGTGTTTCAGTCAGTCGTGGAGTCGCCGCAGGCTCTCTGTGTGTTGCAATTAAAGTCTAAAAGGCATTTGCATACTGGGTGGTGAAACCTCTGTCCTGGTGCTTGTGAAGAGGTGTTTCTTCATAAATAGCAAAATTTGTGACTTCACTCCAGTGCCAAACAGGCATAAATGTGTGATAGAATTTCCTATTAAAATAATAAAGCAGTATTGCCTCCTTTCAAGTCTACTCCACACAGTAATTACACAGGGGCTCTTGCAGTAACCGGAGCGGTAAGTCTCTGGAACTCAGTTTGCAATATTCTTATGATTAAAATACACCATGATTGTATTCATGCCCATTTATAATGGAAATATTAATTTGTCCAGGAGTTATATCCAAAGTGGCCACCCAAGTCTGTTGGTGACCCATGTTTTACTGTGACAGCACACAGCAGGCTCATACACAGCGTATCTTCTGGAATTAGTATGATTCTTTGCTTTTTTAGCTGTGGAGTCCTGTTCATTACTGACCTTCAGGTTGCTTTTTGTTTCCTCCAGGGAGAGACACCGGGGAGGGATTGCTCCTGGGTTTCAGGTGGTGCATCTGAATTCCGTGACAGTGGACAACCGCCTAGACAATCTGCGCCTGGTTCCTTGGGGGTGGAAGCCCAAAGCTGAAGAAATCTCTAGTAAACAAAGGTACAGTGATATTTGGCAGGGGTTTGCCATTGAAAAAAATTGAAAATATCTTAAATTGTTGCCTTCTTCCTTTAGGGATTTTCATCTTGTTCGGACAAGTCTTTTTTTATTTGACCTTGGCTACTTCACACATCACTATATGTCTTGGCTTCCTCTCCTGGGGAGCAGAGCCAACGCTGCTCATGATGGCTGTGAAGGGACCATGGTGTTATTATGTAGAGGTCCTTCAGGGCCAGATGTTGTCACTGCAGTGGATCCCTTCCACTTGAGTAGTGGCATCTGAGCATGCTGAGTGGAGCCTGCAGACTTTGCTGGCTTGTGGCTCTCATCCTCAGGCACCAAACTTGTAACACAACCTGTAGAAGCCAGCAGTGGCAAAATGCTCCCACTTGTTCTCGTTTCAACCCAGATACATGATTACAAGTTCCTGGGATCAGCTCCCCTTTCACTAGTGGGTTTGGGAAGTTCCTACATGTTGTGTTGCACTCAAAGCACATCAAACTTGTAACATTGGGTTTTTGGTTAATCTCTGATGTAGCACAGAGACCCATAGACTTAACATCACACTGGACACTTCTCTTGAAATGCTTGCAGCACCCACGAAATAGGGATGTTTGGAGCTTGTTAGAGTGATTTTTGAGATGTAGTGAATGGCAGTGGTGCTCTGGTGATGTTCCCAATGGTGCTGGGAGTTCAAGAACAAGAAACAGACTTCAAGCCAGTTACAAGAAACAGCTTTGCTGGTTCAAAGTGTTTCTTGATAGATACTTTCAAACTTTTTTTGCAATTAGGCTTAAATACTTCTAAAAACATTCATTATATGAAGAGTATGTGTAGCCTTAGGCGTAACAGGCTAAATACAATGTTAACTCTACTTACTTTATTAATAAAATTTGGAATCAGTTTCCTTGTATGCTTATTATGAATTTATGGACCGAATTTTTACTTGCTTTTTTCTCAGGGAACAAAGTCTGTATTGGCTGGCGATCCAACAGCTTCCTACAGATCCTATAGAAGAGCAGTTTCCTGTGCTGAATGTAACGCGCTATTACAACGCTAACGGGGACGTTGTGGAGGAGGAGGAGAACTCATGCACATACTATGAATGTCACTACCCCCCGTGCACAATGATCGAAAAACAGGTGTGTTTGGGGGGAGCTGAACGTACATCTGTAATGGCTGGAGCTACACTGTGTGGCCAGGGGTTTCTTCCTTAAAACATGAAGCTTTACACCTGCCATTACTAGTTCTTTTTAACTTGGGTTTTTTTTTTTTTTCACATGAATCTTCAGACCCTATGATAATTTTCAGTTTGAGAGACTGTAGTTCAGAACTAGAACAATAAATGACCTACTGGTGTGATTTCTGCAGAGTTTAGGAAAGCCAGGTGGAAGTGTTCCCCCAGGGAGCCCGAGCTGGAATGAGCGAGCAGCTGTGGAGGACAGGAGAAAGCATTGTAAGGGGTTTTGGGTAGTGGTGGAATCAAAAAATGCTTGACCTTTCATGAGAAGAAGGTGAATTTGAGCGGCCTTTATTTAGGGGAGAACTGTGGGGAAAGGTGGTGGTGGTTCTTTGCTGTAGGTAGGTGAAAAAAGCAACATATATCATCAGAGAATAAGGTGTCCAGGGCTGTGCCTCTGTCAGATGTTCTTACCTGGGAATAAGAAGGGCTTTTCTTGCCATAACAAATGCTGAGTAGGCTAAAATCCTTTGGGAAAAGAAGTGTTTGCAAAAATGATCTTAAATGCCCTCCGTTTGAAAAAGAATGAGCTTTACCTTTTATTTGGGTCTGCACGTGAGATTTTCCTGCATAACCATGACTTTGGCAGTGGCTGAGCTGGTACAGCCCTCCTCAGCATTTCTGAATTTAAGATGTTTGTAGCTGAAAACAGAGCTTCAGTTGGCAAAACAGCAGCAGTGTGAGAACAAACGTGAAGTGCTTGACTATTTTGGCTGTTAAGTCAATAATAGGATTTTCCAAGAGCAACTGCAAAATCCACAAGTGTGATTACTCCAAACCCTCTTGAGAGTCTGACGCCGCTGGTGGGGTGTCCCTATTTGTGATCACACGGCGAGTTGGGGAGTGATGTCTGGGCACCCCTTGGCCCTGAGCGAGCTCATTAACATGTCTTGTGTTCCTCCTAGTTACGTGAATTCAACATCTGTGGCCGATGCCAGGTAGCGAGGTACTGTGGGTCCCAGTGCCAGCAGAAGGACTGGCCTGCTCACAAGAAACACTGTCGGGAGAAGAAACGGACCTTCCAGCAAGAGCTCGGCCCAGAACGATGACCGGGTGGCGGAGGCCTCTCAGCAGCAGGATTCCTTCTCAAAGGCATTGGACTCTTGCTTTTGCACAGTAATGACAGACTGCTTAGTGAAGCCAGAGGCACTGAAGAAGAAAAAAAAAACAAAAAACCCTGTGATGCTTGAGCAGAACGGCTGACTGGACTGAGCCAGCTCTGACTGGTGCTGTGGAAAGGGATCGGGTCTACCCTTCCAGTATTATATTCTCAAGCAAAAAGACTACTGTGGAGGCTCCAGGCAGGAAGCTTCTCATTATTTATATATGTTAATACGTTTGTAAACTCGTGTACAGTTTTTGTTAGAAATTCTTGATAGGACTCATTAACTGTAATGTTCAGATGAGAACACGTTGTTGGCCTAAAAGTTTAAAAAGAAAAAAAAAAAAAAAAAAGTCATGTAGCAAAAGCTTTTCCTCCCATGTGGCTAGAAGTATCTGTGGCTGTGCCAAGGCCAGAAGGCAGGCTCCGACATCGGCAGTTACTCTGGAGAACTCTGCATGGAAGTTATATTTAAAAAAAAAAAAAAAAAAGGCAAACAAAGTAAAGGTTGGAATGAATTGTTGTCTGCTCTCTGGCTTTCTCCCGTTCCCTTCCAGCTGCTCCCAGTCGCTCTCGGATGGTGGAAATACCCTGCTCTGCAGGAGCCAGTGCAGCAGGAGCCAGAGCGGAGCGAGGGGGCCACCTGGGAGCGGTGGCCACAGGCCACGCTGTGGCCCTGCCCTGGGAGGAGCTGCTGGAGACCCTGCTTCACCCACCGGTGCTTCCCGGGAGCTGAACTGGCTCAACTGGCTCTAAGGATCTCAAACCCTTGCATGTGAAGCAGCAGTAGGGGAGCTCAGGTAGTCAGCTCTCTGTGGATGTGGTTGCTGATGTGGCTTCCCTCTGAGCATAGCGATGTGCAGGTATGTTGAAATGATCTAATATTTAGTAATTTGAGTTATTTATTCTTTTTTAATTTGTTTTTTTTAAAGAGACGCCACCAATCCAAGAATTGCTTTTGGAAATTATTTTTTTTATGTAAGTAAAACAGGATGGGAGGAGGATTTGACATGCAGAGCACACGCCTGCTGCTCTGTTCAGACAGTTTGTCAGGTATAAACTGAGGGGGGGTTTTCCCTTTTTCATTTTTGCCTTAGAAATATAAGGAATATCAACTGAGTTTCCTGAAGAATTCAAAGGATAATTTAGTGCCAGGTGTTAGTCTTACTTTGCAGTAGAGGAACGTGAGCTGCTGAGTGCTTAATGCAGAGCTGTTCTCAGAGTGCTTAGTGAAATAGGTATTTCTTTTTTATTTCTTTTTTAAAAGCCATTAAGAATTATAATTTTTCAATCAGGAGTCACTTTGACACTTCATGTTGCAATGTTGGTCTTGCTTGTATTCAATTTGTTAGAAAAATCAAACTGCTGTGGACTTCCAATATTATATTATGTTTCTAATATCTGCACAGGAAGTTCTTAATTGTTGGTATTTGGGTGGGTTTTTGTACTTTGGCTTTAAGCATCTCGGGAAATAATGTGTGAAGCTTCTGCTGGAAGTTCACTTGGTCGCCACGATGTCAAATTGCAACTCTTAAATTATGGTTATACTGGAACTTTTCAGGCAGCCTGAAATGCCCTGAAGTATGAAGAAGTCAAGCAGGACCTGATCATATTGTCCTGTTATGGGGGATGTTTTCTTTCTAAAGAAACCTTCAATTATTTGCTTTAAATGAACTGTATAGTTTTGATGAATATAAAATGAGACTGGAGAATATTTTTTTTTTTAATTTGAAGTAATCCATTGAAAAAGGCAGAAGTATTGAGTCTTTTTTTGGTTTTTTTGGCCTTTTTAAAAGGCTGCTCTTTGTCACAGCAATTCTTCGTTGTGTTACCAGTAATTGTGTTTAATGAAGTGAAGTGCAGGCTATAAACACCTCTGCGGTGCTGAGCAGGGAAAAGGGTTGGTGCTAATGGTGGTGATGTTGCTGCAAGGAGAAATGAGGACAAAGACACTGCGGGTGAAGCCCCGGTGGGGGCAATGGGTGGATTCCACTTGAGCAGCAGATGAAGGGGCTGCAGGGAGGGTGAGGCTCCAACTAAAGAGTCTGCAGAAATGGGGTGGTGGGTGCTCGGGGTGATGCTGAGTGTGGGAGGGGAGGGGAAGGGGTGAGGGTAGGAATGAAAGTTGTGCTAATTTAGAGATCTGATGGACCATCAACCAAAGAAAAAGTTGTCCAGGCATCCCAAAAGGCAAAGTATTTGGTGAAAAATAACACAGGTTCTGACTTCAGCGTGTAACCCTTGTCCTTGTGCCAGAGAGGGAAGTGGCTACAGGGACTGTGACTCTTGAAAAAGTCCTGAGGGCTGTCCCTGCTGCAGAACAGATTGCCTTGATTGCTGTGGGCAGTTGTGTGATTTTGGCAGAAGATCTTTGTAAATTCAAGATCTTCCCTTTTTGTAAGGTGTGTCAGAAAGGAACCAGGTACACTTGGACGTGGCGGCTCCGCTTCATACAGCCTGTATGGTCTGTTGGGGGCTGAACCTCCTTTCCCCTCTTAATGAAACCAGGCTGAGGTGGATGTCCTCACATGGACAAATATTTAACAGCACAGGGTTAGAGTATGTGGTCATGTACCTTGGAGGAGGCCAGTGCAGTGCTGGTAAATGAGCTGACTTCTCAAGGACTTACCCTGATGGAGATACTGTCCATCTAAGGAAAATCCCCTGCATCTGTATCTCTTGTTCCTTGCTTCTCTGAACCCCATGTACCTGTGCACCAAACCCCAATTCACCTGTGGACCAAAACAAGGCTTGATGAGTCAGGTTTCCTAGACAGGAACATCTGTTTGGAAGAGGAGCTCCAGAAGACTTGTGGGGAAACGTGGTCCCACGTGCTGTGCTGTGGAGAGAGAATGAGTGCAGAGGGTTGGGATTGGGGCATTCTGCACCTCCACAGCCTGTTGCACAGCCAGCTGTCTCTGAGCTGTGGTGCCTGTCAAGCTGCTTGAGGATCTGCTGATTCCTGAGCTTTGGGAGACAGAACTTGGCTGTGGAGGCTGGTGCAGTCCTGCTGGCTCAGCTTTGTCACCACCATGTCCCTCTGAACACATGTGGCAGCTTGTGTAGCTGATGGGGATATCTGGGCCTGAAGGGTTCCTGCTGGTGGGTTACAGAGGGTGGGCTTGAGTCACCAGGAATGGGTGAGCATCTGTCTGCTGTAAACCAGTTCCAGGAGGACCCCATGGGCTTCCACGACCTTTGGGATGGTGGAGAAGGGTTTCTGTCACAGTTGCAAAGTGGCAGATCCAGCTGATGTCAGGAGGTGAGGGTTTAAGAGAGGGGGGTGTGTGCACACCCTGGAAACACACCATGAAAGGCTGATACTCCCCTGGGTGCTCCTTCCTGTCAAAGCAGGGTGGTATCACCCATCACAACATCCAAATCTCAATTCAGACCAATAAAGATCCTGGATGGTTTCAGGAGCACAAAATCTGAAATCACATATTGCAGGGCTCATTGTTTACCTTCTGATATTTGAGCCTTTAATAGACCCATAAGATTATACTTTGAAGTTTTCCTCTGCTCATGGTGAATTTAACTTTAAGTGAAGGTAAAAGGGGCAGCTGAAAGATTTAAGTGCTTGCAGGTGCTGGGGAGAAAGTGTGAGACACCACCCTGGGAGCCAGAAGAAAGTATTGAGAGAGGGCAAAAGGAGGTTGGTGCCGTTAAAGAGCAGCAGGTGGGAGGCTCATAGAGTAAGAAGAAATCCTTTATAAACTGCACTGCTGTCCAAGTGTAGAAGAGGGGAAGAATAACATTTGGCAGGTGAAATATGAACAAAACCCAAAAAATGTAAACAAAACCCCAAAGCAAATCAAAACCCAATCAACAAAAAAAAAAAAAAACCCAACCAATCAAAAAGTAACAACAATCGAAGGAAAATGGAATATAAAGAACATTCAAATCATCAGACTTGCACAAATAATTTTGAAAACAAGAGGTGCAGGGAGACTGCCAGAGTCAGACGTGATGGACAGTGAAAGGAAGGTCTGGCCTGAAGGTAAAGTCCCAGCAGAAGGACCCCGAGTGAATTGTTTGTGTGTTGGGTGTGGAAGCGCTGGGGGAGCTCAACAGAGAATCTATTTAAAACTGAAGTGCTTTCAGGAGAGATTGAAGTTCAGATGAAATGAGCAGTAACAAGTTGCTAAGACCAGATGGTGCCACCTACGGCTCTGAGGGAGCTCCAGGATGAATGAGCCAAACTCCCAGCTGGGGTGGGGACACCTCCCTGGTGCCACAGCAAAGTTGACAGTGGCTGCTGAAGGGAGTTTTGGGGCAGATGTGGCAAATCTGGGCAGGTGAGCACAGTGCTGGCACTTCCTTCACAGATTCATAGGTGCAGCATCAGTGGCTAAATATTGGGGAGGAATCAATGAGGTTTTTGTAGAGGAAACTTATGCTTCAAAGCTCACAGAAGGTTGGAAGGGACCTTTGAGATCATCGAGTCCAAATACATTAAAAACCAAACCAAAATAAAAACAAACAAACAAACCTCAAAAAAAAACCCAACCCACCCAAACAAACACAAAAACACACCCATAAGCCAAGACAAAACAAAAAATCCCCAACCATAAAACCCAGAAAAACCACACACAAAAAAAGCACCCACCAACTAAACTCCACACCAACACCCCACCAACTCCACTGGAATTTAGTGGCATCAACAAGCAAGGGATAAAGAGCCTTTGGTTGGTACAGTCTGCTTGAACTTCCAAAATTGTGGCTTTGCTCAAGGCACTTAACGGGAAAAAAAGCTGCTGTGAGAAAAGGGGGTGTCATCACATGGATAAACAGATGTTTAAAACATGGGAAAGGAAGAGTTAAAGGGTTCTTTGGTGGAGGGAAGACAACAGCTGGATGCCCAGTACATTAAAAAATAATTGGGAAAAAGTAATGAATCAGGAAGGTGGCAACATCCACTGATGAGGTTATTCAGTGTAATAATATAATAAAGGCTGAGTGAAGAATTGCAGAAGGACCTTATGAGGCAGAATAGTAGATGAAATTTGGTGTCAATAAATGTGGTGTTGCTTATGGGAAAACATCAAAAGACAAGCTCATGTCGGAGTATTTTCAATGAGCAACTAGACCTTTGGGTTGTGAAACACAGTTCTGCAGAAATTTCTGCTTGGGGAAAAGCAGCAAACCAGGCTCAGGGAAAGGATGGGAGAGCAGAGGTTAGCACCAGGGCATAAAGAGTGTGTCCCTCATCCTGAGCGTGGAGTCTTGGCTTTCCAAGACCTTTGTGAGGAAAGAGGAGAGGCTTGAAGCAGGGAATAGGATCCCTCCTGTTCCCAGGATAGGGGATTTCTGCAAAGGCACAACCACATTTTAACTCTCAGAGAGAGAAATAAGTGATGGGAATATGAGGAATCGTAGAATGGTTTGGGTTGGAAGGGAACTTTAAATTTCATCTCTTTCTACCCCCGCCCTGGGCAGGGACACCTCCCACCACACCAGGTTGCTCCAAGCCCCCTCCAACCTGCTCTTGAACCCCTCCAGGGATGGGGCAGCCACAGCTTCTCTGGGCAACCTGGGCCAGGCTCTCACCAACCTCACACCAAAGAACTTCTTCCCCAGATCTTATCTCCATCTCCCCTCTTTCAGTGTCAAACCCTTCCCCCTCCTCCTAGGGCTCCCCTCCCTGATCCAGAGTCCCTCCCCATCTCTCCTGGAGCCCCTTGAGGGACTGGAAGTGTCTCTAAGGTCTCACTGGAGCCTTCTCTTCTTCAGGCTGAACTCCCCCAACTCTCTCAGCCTGTCCTCCCAGCATCTCTGTGCCCCCCTCTTGCCCAGCTTCAACAGCTTCATGTCCTTCTGCTCTTGGTAGCCCCTGAGCTGGAGGTGGCAATGCAAGGGGGGTCTCCCCAGAGCAGGGCAGAGGAGCAGATTCCCCCCCTTGCCCTGCTGGCCATACTGCTGGGGATGCAGCCCAGGATGTGGGGGGCCTTCTGGACCACCAGGCCATTGCTGACTCATGTTGAGGTCCTTCTCCTCAGAGCTGCTCTCCATCTATTCTCTGCCCAGCCTGGATTTGTGCTTGAGATTGTCCTGACTCAGGTGCAGGACCTTGCACTCAGCCTGGCTGAACATCATGAGGTTGGCACAGTCCCACCTCTCCAGCCTGTCCAGTTCCCTCTGGATGGCGTCCCTTCCCTCCAGCCTGTTGACTGCTCCACACAGCTTGGTGGTGTCCAAAAACTTGCTGAGCTTCTGTGAAGGCACAACCACATCCCTGCTCCGGAAGACAAAATGAGGGACAGGGATGAGAGGAAGGTCTTTAAGAGGGAGGATGCTGAGGGAATTTTGTCTCTAACCACACCTGCGGGGTTAGGACCGAGCGGCAGCCGGTCACCTCCCGGGGGTCCGAGCTGCAGGGCCCTCTCCGCAAGACGCGCCGGGGGGGTGTTAACGGGATCACCCCCACCCGAGGGCGCTGAAGGAGGGAGCCCACCACCTCCCGGAGCCACTTGTTCCGACGAGCTCAGCCCGGGGCAGACGGCAGGGCCCGGCAGGTCGGGAGCAGCTCCGCCCGTGGAGCCCCGGGGGCCGGGCCCGCCCCTGACCGGGAAGCAGACGGGCGGCGGTTCCGCTGCGCGCCGGTTCCACAGCCCTTCCCCGCAGCATGAGCCCGCCCTGAGATGGCGGCGCCATGCCGGACGCGGACGCTGCAGGTGGTGGACACGGAGTTCAGCGCCGACACAGTGGAGTGGTGCCCGGTGGAGGGCTGGCACAGCATCCTGGCCTGCGGCACCTACCACCTCCGACCGCCCGCCGCGGTGAGACCCACTCGGCCGCCCTCGCCGGTACCCCCCGGTGCACCGCCGCTGGGCCCGGAGGCGCTTTCCCGCCTTCGCGGACCGCCTCAGCCGGGCCCGGGGGTGCCCCCTCCCGCCTCAGCCCGGCCCTGGGTCGCCCCTGGCCCCTCAGCCAGGCCCGGACTGATTTCCCGCCCTTAGCCGGCCACCTCGGCTGGGCCTGGGGTGGCCCCGGCCACCTCAGCCGGGCTCAGTGTCACCCCCTGCCACCTCACCTGGTACCGGGGTCGCCCCTGGCCGCCTCAGCTGGGCCCGGGATCACTCCCAGCCCCCTCCACCGTGCCCAGGGTTGTTTCCTGCCCTTCTCCGGCCACCTCAGCCACCACCGGGGGCCTCAGCCTGGTGCTGGGTGCCCCCCATGGCCACCTCAGCGCTGGTCCTGTGGGGCCGTGCCATATCCCAGCTGGGCTGGCTCAAGGTGGCCACAGTGTGTGGGGCTGAGCGGGCCCTACTGGGGAGCATGGCTGGGGCTGAGGGTGCTGTGGGGGATTTAATGCCCCAAGAGAGGGACTTGACAAGCGGGAGCCCTCTGCCCTGCTCCCACCGGCTGGTCCTGCCAAGATCCTGGGTGGGGAGAGTGCTGGGGGAGGCAGAATTGCTGCTAAATTTACTCTTTTCTTCCTACTTTTTGATGCAGACTGATTCCCGAGGAAGCAATGAGGCCTGTGACCGGACCGGGCGCCTCTACCTGTATCACTACAACGAGGAGCAGCCTTACATCCCGCTGACCGAAATCCAGAGGATTGACACCGCTGCCATCCTGGACATCAAATGGTAATGCTGGTCCCTCCGGGCTTGGAGCTCACGGCAGTGTGGTCTGCCCCTCTGGGGTCCTTTTTTTGGCTGTCAGTGTGGCAGCAACAGTAATATTTACTCACTGACCTGTCCCTGGTTTCTTGGAGGGAAGTATTCTCTACTCTGCTCCAGTGAGCAATGGTTGTGCTCATTTCTGTTGTGCTCTTCTGCTGGTCAGTGACTGTGGACGTCTTTTATTTATGTAATAATATTTAGTACATGTTCCCTGTATATAGTCTCCTTTATACAGGTTTGTGGAAACTTGAGGAGCCTTAGATTTCCTTCATGAGTTTTTTTGATCAAGTACCTTCTCCTCGTGCATCTTGTAATAAAAGTTACAACTTTGCTTTCCTCTTAAGACACAAGGAAGATGGACGTTCCAGGCCTGTTTGACTTGATCTTTCAGGTGCCATGTTCCCGTCGCAGAACACCCCATGGTTGGCATCGCGAACTCGATGGGTGCTGTGGAGTTCTGCCACCTGACTGGGAGTGAGGTAGGTGGCTGTAACACCTCCTGCTGTTGAAGCTGTGCTTAACCCAGATTTAATACTCCTCTGGATTTATTAGCGGTGTTCGGAGACTTGTAGGGAAGCTGTGTGGTTTCCAGGGCGTAGCTTTTTAAACACCACTTCTGTTTGCTAATGTTTCTCATAAATCCCACAAATTTGTTTGTGGCACCAGAGGGACTGGCTGGGCAGAACGTGGGAGACGAGAGGCATGAGAGGAGCAGGAGCAAACCCTGGGAACTGTCTTTTGAGAGTATGGATTAATGGGTGAACACAGCAGAAGATGCAAAATTGTTAAAAAGAGGGAAGAATTTTGGAGAGGGGTGTCTTTGGGTTGGTAAGAGAAGGAAGTCATCAGGAGAGCTGTCCCCACAGGGCGAAGGAAGCAGAAGTGGGTCTATAAGGGAATTCAGCAGTCAGGTCATCACTTCTCCTGTGCCTCATCATTTAATGAGAAGAAGCAAAGTTTATGGAGGATTTTGTGGGAAGGAGAAGGTGGGGCTCCCGTGTATGTGTGTATTTAACCATCAGCCAGAACTACGTGATTGCATGTTGCTGTGGGATGTTTCATCTCTTCAGTGTGGGACCCTGAAGAGCTTGTGGGACCCTGTGAATGGCGGATTTTAGCCTGTTCTGAACCCTGTTTGTGAGAGTCCCTTGGGAGATAATTCTGCAGGGCAAAGGGGTCTAGAAGGGCTGGACAGTTTTCAAGAAGGAAATCCTAAAGGCCCAGGAGCAGGCTATCCCCATGAGACACCAAATTAAAGGCTGGGGAAAATGGTTGGCCTGGTTGACCAAAGAGCTTTTGATGGGTCTTAGGGAAGAAAGGAGGGTTTATCACCTTTGGATGAAGGGACAGGCAACTCAGGAATCGGGTAGGGAAGTCATCATGCTGCTGTACTGGGCACTGGTGAGGCCTCACCTCGAGTGCTGCGTTCAGTTCTGGGCCCCAAGAAGGACATTGAGGTGCTGGAGCGGGTCCAGAGGAGAGCCACCAAGCTGGTGAGGGGTCTGGAGAACAAGTCCTGTGAGGAGAAGCTGAGGGAACTGGGTATGTTTTGTTTGGAGAAGAGGAGGCTGAGGGGAGACCTCATTGCCATTTCCAACTCCTTGAAAGGAGGGTGTAGAGAGGTGGGGGTTGGTCTCTTCTCCCAAGGGAATAACAACAGGAGCAGAGGAAATGGTCTGAAGTTGGGGCAGGGGAGGTTGAGATTAGATATTGGGAAGAATGACTTTGCTGAGAGGGTGGAGTCACCATCCCTGGAGGTATTTAAGAAAGATGTAGACATGGCACTTCAGGGCATGCTCTAGTGCCTGAGCTTGTTGGGTTTTGTCTCTCTGTGTGTAGTGTGTGTGTACATGTGTTGGTTTGGGGTTTTTTTTTTTTTTTTTTTTTTTTTTTTTGTGGTTGGACTCCATGATCTCAAAGGTCCCTTCCAACCATGAAGATTCTGTGAAAGCATCTGCAGTACCCGTGGTGGTACAGACCTGCTGTCTTCCCAGCCTTAACCCACCTCTTTTCTTTCCAGTAGAAGAACAGCTGCAGGTTGGAGCCGTGCTTCAGGGTCGATCTCGGGGCGCAGCGTCTGGCCTTGTCTTTAGACTGGTCCACGGGACGAGAGCAATGGTGAGGATGGGAGAGGAGGGCTGGTAGTGGAGGTCGTTGTGTGTGTGACAGCTTTCAGGCATACGTTGACACCTTTGGTGGCTTTTTGTGAAGTGGCTTAAGAGTTTCTTGGTCCTATCTCTCTCCCTGCACCTTCTCTAGAAGTTACTATTTCCAGAGAAGGGTGACAAAGGAATAAGAGCACACGCTGTGGCCACTGTAACAGAGACTAAACCAACAACAAATGTGAGATGTGCTCTGAGGGAGGAATGGTGCTGGGTGAGCCAGGGACATCTGTCCCTCAGAGGGACATCTCTCCCTTTGCTGAAAGGGAGGACCAGAATGGGACACAGATGGACCCACTGGTTCCAGCTCTTAGAACGGCTGAATTTGTGTGAAGTTCTGCTTAAGAACTGCTAATTATAGCACGAGTAGGAAGTTTAAACGTGGGTTAGTGAGAAACAGGAGAGAGTTGGTTGGGAATTGGCTCCTTCCTTTTGTGAATGCTCCTATATTTGACCTCAGAAATGGCATCACTGCATGAAACACCACGAATTAGCCATACCTTGGAAGAGGTTTTCTGTAAATGAAGTGCAAAGCAGAGAGTGGTGCCTCCAGTGTGAGGCTGGAAGCTGGGGGAATCGGGCAGTCACATGCCTAATGCTGTAGAGCAAGTATTTAGTACCTTTTGCTAATTAAAGCTGTTTCATGTCGGGGAATGTCAGAAAATCTGTGCATTGTGAGCTGCAAAACTTCTGCCAGTGCTCCAAGAGCCCTGTGTCCAGAAATTCCAACTGCCCCGTGCCCCAGGAAGAGAGCAGGGAAGGTCAGGACCCACCAGTGCTTCAGATGTCTGTGATGGCCATTTCTTCAGACTCTCAAGAGGGACGAGGCTCTGAGAGGTCCTTGTCAGTCTGACTTGGAAGAAAAAAAAAAAAAATATCCCTTTTCACATGGTTTATTGATGCAACATCAAGCGTCTGAGTAGTCAAGTTATGCATCTAGGGGAAAGGAAGACCCGAGGCTGGTTTTCTTTCCCTCTCGTTAGTGTGAGGGGTTTGCCCCCTCTGTGAGATTGGGGAAGGGGGATCATCAGAGTAGATGATTTTAAGGTGGGATGGGCTGAAGCTGAGAAGAACTGTATGAATTCGTGTATTCCTTCCACTGTACTGCTATTTTCTGTCAACGTCTACTCAAATCAAACCTCTATAGTATTATGTGATGTTATCTGTCTATATTAGTCTGCTTTTTCTTTTCACTCTAACCTTCTCAGGGCACAGGTTTCAGTAATTTCTAGTGTTTTCTTTGTCTTCCCCTGCAGCGGATGCCCTTTGAGAGTGATCAGCAGTGATTCAGAGGGGAAGCTCAATCTCTTCTCTGTAGATGAATCTGCTCCTTCTGTGCACGTCCTGAACCAGTGGGAAGCTCACAAATTTGAGGCCTGGATTGCTGCTTTTAATTACTGGGACACTGATGTTGTGTATTCAGGTTTGTAAGGGCTGGGAATATCATTTGGGAGCGTTGAGGAGGGGGCACCTTGTTTAGGGATGGGTGTTCCTTGGGATTTTACTTCCCTGGGTTGTGCCTGCTGCTTGTGTCACACGTCTCAAAAGAGTTGGGGCCTCTGCTGGAGGTAAAAGGCTTCTTGGTTGTGGGAAGTGATTGGAGTTAATTAGGAGAAACCATGCCTTTTAAAATCTACTTTGGCAAAAAAAAATTATAATCTCTTGTGGTATGCAAAAAGAGCTTCTAGAGTCCAGTAGAGTCTAGTCTTTTGGTCTTCAAATTTTTTTTATTTTTTTTTTTTTGCTTAGCAAAGTGAGGGTGTTGTTAATGTGGGTCTCCTCCATGGTGATGAGGATCATGAGCCTCGAATGAGGTTCGGTTTGTCCGTTAAATGCTATGAGATCCCGGGGCGGAAAAGCATCGGGTCGGTGTTGCCTGCACGTCCTGCCCCGATGGCGTTGGGGATAAGGACCTTCTGTGTTTGTGCAGGAGGTGATGACAGTTTGCTGAAGGGCTGGGACACCAGGTGCAGCCCGGAGACTCCCATCTTCACCAGCAGGAGGTGAGTGTCTGCAGCTGGACCCACAGCCACGGCCTGTAACTGCTGCCGGGCCCCGTTCCTGCCTCCCTCGGGAGCTGCAGGCAGCCCTTAGCTTTATTCATCAGGACACCTTCAGGTCGAAACTTTCTTCTCCGTGTCCTTCAACGTATTAAACCAACTGCTCCCTCGACGGGAGGGTGGAGGTAGCTCCTTTCTAAAAGAAGGATCCTGATTTACGCTTTTATTTGGGGAATTTTTGTGTGTTAAATTTGGACATCTTATTATGGAATGTTTTTTTAGAAAATATTTTATTCTCCTCTGTTCACTCATTTGAAGTAATCTCTTTTCTTTCTGGTGGCATAATCTTTTAGAATATGATTAAAACAATCCACACAGCTCTCCAGTGCCATTCTGTATGTAAATAACCTTAGAATACCCTGGGGATTATCGCTATGGAAATAGGAATGTTGGGAGGAAAGTCTCCTGGGAATGGAGTTGTGCTGAAATTCTTTGGGGCTCTGAACAGCAGTTTATGGTACAACCATTACTAGAAAATATTTCTGTTGAGAGAGTGTATGAGTGGAAGCTTTGCCCTGGGAAGGCTGTTGGATTGTGTAGATGGAATTCTGTGGACTGAAATTTGAGTTCACGTTGCTGTCCTTTCCTCAGAGCCCTTGATGCAGCAATAGGGAGCAAAAATCCTTGACATTCAAGGAAGAATCCTTTCTCAGATCGTACGTTGCTGTCTCTCTTTCCTCTTTTGCAGACACTCGATGGGGGTGTGCAGCATTCAGTGCAGTCCCCACCGGGAGAATCTTCTGGCTACGGGCAGGTAAATCCCTTCCAGCTGCTCCTCACTAGTGTGACCAGCCTCCTCTGGCATTTTGAACCTTCTGCCACTGAAGAGGTGGTCTCTTTTGAAAGTCACTGTGGTGAAGACCATGTGATGTAGCCTAATTTTCCACTTGTTGCACCGCTTTGCTGCTTGTCTGTTTATTTATCTGCAATGTGTCTCCAGCTACGATGAGCACGTGCTGTTGTGGGACACCAGGAACATGAAGCAGCCGCTGGCAGACACCCACGTGGAAGGGGGAGTTTGGAGGCTGAAGTGGCACCCGAGCTGTGACTTTGTGCTCCTGGCAGCCTGCATGCAGAGTGGCTTCAAAATCCTGGACTGTCGTGGGAGCATGGGTGAGTTTTTGGGGGGACAGAGCTGCTCCTGCACTGCTCCTCTTTCCCACCTCTGGGTTAACGGGGGAGCCCCAGCTCCGAGCTTGCTGGAAAAGACTTGATGTTGGTAACAGCCGTGGATTTTCATTCCAACTTGAGGTTTTCCAGCTTTCTCAGACCTGTCCTTGCTGTTGGCCTGATGGGTTGTGCCAAGGCCCTGCCGTTATTCAGGTGTAAATCTCTTGTAACTCCTGTCCATGGGAAGGAAACCCGTGTGGTTCGGTGCAGAGGCATTACCTGGTGACACAACTGTTCCAGTCTGTGTCCATCTTGGGGGGGGTCACAGAGGTTCTTCCGAGTGTCAGGTGATGTTGTAGTGTCAGCAGAAGGTACCCACCTGCTGATGAATTGTTTGTTGCCTCAAAAGGAAGTGCCGTGCTGTCTGGTTAATCTAGAATAACCCGAATAAGTGTGTGAATCAGAAGGTATTTACATGATGAAAAGCTGTTTGCATCTACATTACAAATGCAACCTTGCATAAAATGGTTGCCTTCCTGGGTTTCTTCAGGCCTTGGGCAGATCCACAGCTTGGGAAAGGAGGGTAACATTTCTGATGTAGAGGGAAGGGAGGAACTTGATGTCCATTTAATATCGGAGTCAAATACTCACAGCTCAGGGGGAGAACGTGTCTGCAAGTTATTTAATAAACAGAACCTGGGCTGACAATCTCACTGGCTGCATTTCTGGGGATCACCATGGCATCTGTCTTGTCTTTCTTGACAAGCTGTTTTGTCATTCATTGACAAGCTGTCATTTTAGCTGTTTTGAATAATGAGGGTCTTAAACCTCACACACGTAAACCCTCTTCCCCTGTCTCCTTACTGAGCCAGGGAAAACATGAGAGGTCATGAGAGGTGGCTGAAAAATGGTGGGGAGAGGCAGTGCCTCATTTCTCCTAGAACACTTGTCTCTCGTGGAGAAGGTGGTAACCAGAGAACTCTTCCTTTAGGACATCAGCAGGGCTGGAGTGGCTTCTGAGCACTCTGCAACAAACCATTTCACGACCTGATTTCTACTCGTTTCAATATTATTATTTTTTTATTTATTTTTTTTTTAGCGGAAAACATGGAGGAATGCATCATCCTGTCGTCCTACGTCTTGCACAATTCCTTGGCCTATGGGGCTGACTGGTCAAGGCTGTGCCCCAGGGATTTCCTGACTGTGACACAGGACTCTGCTGCTGCGTGCTCGTCTGCGGAGGAGCTTGAGGGAAGAGCAGAGGAAGGAGATGAGAGACTGAATTTGCGGGTCCAAAACCTGAAGATAATTTACGAGTCTCCTACCGCTACTTTTGACGTGGTACTGGATGAGGAGAGCGAAGGCCCTGCCCCGCCACCCAAAGCAGAGGGGGGTCCTAAGCTTAGGGGCCCTGGGTTAGAGGAGAGTTCGGGTTTGCCGGGGGGCCCTGAGCGAGGGGGAGACCCCGAGTCACCCAGTGGTTCTGAACTGGGCGCTCGGAGACCCAACGGGATGGGCCTGGAGAGAAGCAGCGATTCAGCCAGGTCTCTAGACAGGCCCCAAGAGACGAGCATTGTAGCAACTTGTTCTTTCTACGACAACATCCTCCATGTCTGGAAGTGGGAGATGAGCCTGGGGAGCCCCGTGGGGACGTCGGGTACCAGGTCTCCCTCTGACGGAGCAGCCCAGGGTGTGCACTGAGCAGTCCCGGGGCAGAGAGGTGGGAAACTCCTGCTCTTACGCCCTCTCTGACTTCTGCTGGGCTCTGCCAGTTTCATCACTGAGCTGGTCTGATGGAATTACCAGTGGTTTATTTTCAGCACTTGAGGAAAGGCTTCGCTTGGAGGAGTGTGGTGGAGCACAGAGGCCTTTATTTCGTTTTCCCTCGATGTCCTAGCTCCAAGTAGGAGAGCCTTCCTCCCAGAGACCTCTTGTCCGTGCCCTGTATTTGAATCCCTTCAAGGCTGGTTTGAGTTTGCGCGATGGATCCCTGAAGCCTCTTCTCCTTCCATCACAGCCCAAACTTGGCTGCGCTGCTTCGTGTAGACACAGGCTCTGAGCTGAGTTCTCCTGGGCGTCTCGGGAAGGCCGTGTGTAGGGGCTCCACTGTGTGCACGGAGGCTTTGCTGTGCCACCTGCCAGCTGTGTGTTCCTCGAGGGCTCACATGGTCCAGATACTGACAGCGTGACACGCTCACAGGGTTCGTTGGTAGAGAGAAGTCCTCCTTCAGATGGAAATCCAGTCTGACCAGTACAACTGACAGCAGTTCCCAGAATGTTAGGGGAATTCTGGTCTGATTTGCACAGTCTGATTTTTTTACTTCGGACTCATCACCTGATTGTGATCTCGCTTTGTCACTCTCCAACCCAGCCTGGGTCAGTGTAAATGGTGTCACGAGCCCCACCGTGTCCCAGTGCCACCATCAACCCTCCCCACAGCCTCTTGGTAACAAACTCATGGAGACCTACGTTTAGCTCCAAAGTCAAGATCTCTTTTGTAAAGGTGAACAGCTTTAAGATCAAAACCTCCAAAAAGTCACAAGCAGTGTTTCCTGACATTTTCAAAGTTCAAAACACTACGTACAGAAACCAAAATCTTTACAGAGTTGCCCTAACTACCTCCAGGAAGGGCTGGGGAATCTCATGGTTGCTCCATTAGCTTTCTTTTTTCACTGTGAAGTATCAGCAAAAACACCGTTTCTGGAAAACTTTCTCTGTTCTCTTCCTAGAAACAGGAAAAAAAACCCAGCTTAAAGTAGGTAAGCAACATCTAGCTATTGTGATTCCTCTTTTAGGGTCCCAAAAAATGAGTGGCCTGGAGGGAAAGAAACACCAGCACCCAGGTCTGTCTGTACCAGCACTACATCTGTGGTGAGGTGCAGCAGAGGAGAATTTTACTGCTTTGAAACACCTTTTTCAAGGGTGAATGTGCATTTTAGAAAACATTCTTGAGCGCTGTTACATAAAGATTCATATTAGTATTGTCAACAGGAGCTTTTGTTAAAAAAAACCAAAACTAAAACCAAAAAAAACCCCACCCTATTTTTGGATGTTTCTAAAATAAAATCAATAGAAGTGGTTTATTTTTCTTAGTTGTTTTGATTTTAAAAAAGCCCTGGACAGTCAGTCCTTGTGCCATGTCCTGGGCTGGCTCTGTCTCTCTGAGGGCGTTTGATGGTGGTGAATGTTCCTGGGGAGTCAGAGCAGACCATCCTGTTCCCCCCTGCCTGGGCGCGGGCACCGAGGGTGTATCCTGCAGCGAGGCTGCTTTTGGCTGTGACTCTTGTCTTAAAAGGTTGTAATTGGCTTTTTTATTGCTGTTGTGAGATGAGATGCAGGAACAGTCTAAGATTAGCAAGGCTGGAGCGATGTCACAGAGCCAGTGACTCAGAATCAGGGAATTGTCAGAGTTGGAGGGGACCTCTAGAGATCCTCCAGTCCAACTCCCCGGCCAAAGCAGGGCTGCCCAGAGCACATCCCTCAGGAGCATCCAGGTGGGGCTTGAAGGTCTCCANNCCCTCGTCCTGTCACTGGGAACCACTGGAAAGAGTCCGGCTCCATCCTCCCTCAACCCACCCTTTAGACACTTGGAACCATGAATAAGGTCTCCCCTCAGCCTTCTCTTCTCCAGGCTCAAGAGTCCCAGCTCTCTCAGCCTTTCCTCCTCAGGGAGATGCTCAGCAGCTCCAAGCAGTGTCCCCTCCCTGCCAGCACGGCCCCTAAAAATAGGTATTTTTTGTAAACAATCTGAAAATAAGTATCTTTTTTTAAACACCGCTTTAAGGACTCATCCAGCAGCCTCCATTATAGGCCCAATCAATACTCACAGAAAAAAGTAAATGTGCTTTTCTCCGAGAGTTAATGTTTTCACTCCAATTCTCTAATGCTTAAGCTTTGCAGTTTGGAAAAAACTTCATGGAAAATAACCCCCCCAAGTACCTCTTGGGAGGGACACAGAACCATCACACGGAAGAGTAATTTTCTCAAAAGACTCCAACACTTGGGTGTCAGAGAAAACATGTTATTACCAAAGACATTTGGAATTTATCAGTTCTACTTTAACCAGCGTTACCTGACTCTCTAATAAGCATCACATTTAATTAATTTCTGAGTCTCTCTCAGAAAGGTTTAGGGTGCAGCCTTAGTTTGGCCTGTTGGGGGTCTTACTCCTGGATTGGGGGGAACACGTTGTTGGGGTGGGGGGTAAATCACTGAAAGGTTCCCTCCCTCAGGGGGTGTGGGGCAGCCCTCCTGGACTGGGGCCAGCTTGCAGCAGCCAGGAATGCCACGACTCTCCCAAGGAGATCAGATGTGCCCTCTCCCCAGAAAATGGAAATTCCTTCCCAGAAGGAATGTTTCAGCAGCCTAGAAATTGCCTCTTTCTAATTGTCAGTGCCTGGTCAATCAGCTCTTGTCTGGACACTCACGTGCACACACTACAGAGTTACACACACCCGGCAAGGCACGAGTAACGCTTTCCTTAGCCAGGATTGGGAACTGAAAAAACCCCATTTCCCCACAGCGTTTTAAATCAGATATTGCAAAAAGACAAAGTGGAAGGATTAGCTTTTAATAGCCAGTGACAGAAGGTGTCCCGTGTTTGCTGGTGCAGGTTGTGTCTCACAGGATGGTGAAGCTCTTCCCTGTGTGCACAGCAGCCCGGGACCGCCCCCCCAACCCCGGGTTTCACTCTCTCCTCGCTACCGCACGTAGTTCTTGGGGAAGAGCTGGAAGAGTTTGCCCTCCTGCGTGGGCTCGAAGCCGTATTTCTCCAGGTTGTTGGGATCAAAAGTGCCTTCCTTCACGTCCTTCTCGATGCGGGGAGCCACCACCTCTGTGAAGAGCTGCTTGGCCGTCATGGGCGGTTCGGAGCCCAGGGGGGCGCGGTACGAGACGTAGGGCTTGAGCTTGAAGCCTTCCAGGTCGGGGACGATGAACTCCGGCACCATCTGCGCGATGCGGATGAATTTCCTGTTGGAGGTGAGCACGCCCGGCCTCCTGGCGCCCCGACCCTTGTTGTAGGTCCGCGGGCCGCGCTTACTGGTGAAGGGGGACATGCGGTCGGCGCCCCGCACTAGCCCGCGGGCCAGCTGGGTCAGCAGCCCCATGGCCGGGCCCCGCGGCCTACTCCAAGAGACACGGCGAGACCGCTCCCGCGCCGCCTCTCCCCTCACCTCAGGGCGCTCCCACCTCCCCACGCGCCAATACCGCCCGCTCCCATTGGCCAGCAGGCGTCAGCCAATCCGCAGCGCCTACCATAAGACGGGCGGGGAGCGCGGGCCATTGGCCCCCGCGGGAGGTGGGGTATATATTGTCCAATCAGAAGCTAGCGGCTCGGGGCGTGGGTGGGGTTTTCCGCTTGCCCTCGTCGGACGGCGGCGGGTGGGGACTCCCCTCTGCGACCTCCGCCCCCGCGCGCGAGGGTGACCTTTGACCCGGTGGGCTCTGCGGCGGCGGGTGAGGGACCGGGCCTGGTTCGGGGAGGAGGAGGCGGCGGCGGCGGCGGCGGCGGCGGCGGCGGTGGTGGTGGTGCCCGTGGGGCTGGCGGGAGGCTGTCCATTAACATTCCGTGTCTTTTTAACGGGAGGGGGTGAGGGCCCGGCCGCCGTGACCGGGGGGCGCAGAGGGACCGCGGCCGCTCTTCCGAGGGGGGGTGTCACGGAATCGGGGAGTTGTCGGAGTTGGAAGGGAGATCGCCTAGATCTCTAGAACGTCTCTCGGGTCGGAGCGAGGTCCTGTCCCCCGCTCCTCCGGGAGCTTTTGGCACCCACCGGTCCCGGTGGCGCTGCCTCAGCCCCAGCCTGGCCGGGGTTTGTCGCTCAGCGTGAAGCGGAGGGACGGTGAGTGAAGGGGGACACCGTTCCCCGGGGTCGTGGCGCTCGGCCGGGCCGGGGGGGGTACGCGGGCAGTGGGCTCCGGGGCTGCGGGGCAGGGGGTTGCCTCATCTCCTCACACTCTGCCTTCCCTGCCCTGTCAGCTCCCGCCATACCCCCGGCATGGAGGAGGAGGAGGACGCCGCCAACAGCACCGGCCTGGAGGTAGGAGTCACTCTGCTCTCCCTCCTGGACAGGTTTATCTCCCCCTTAGTGTTTTCCTGGAGCTGGACGGCCCCGTGCTGGGCTGGTGCGGGTCACACGGGATTGATTTATCTCTCAGGAGTTTAGCTTTTCAGTAAGGTCACTTCTAATGCTCTGTTAGAAGACTCCAGTGTCTGGACTGGTGAAAATATTTACTGTGTCACCAGCTCTGGGATGTGGGATTCAAGGTCTCGGTGTTTTCAAGCTCCCCGGGTGGGGGGATGAGGAGGAGTGAGACCCGGGCACTTGACCCAAGCTGCCAATGGGGTTATTTCGTCCTGCGAATGTCACATTCTGTATAAATTAGGAAGTTTGCTGAGGGGTTCTGTCTCCTGAGAACCCCTTGCCCTGGTGCCAGAGCCCTGAGCCCTTCCCTCCATCCCGAAGCCTCAGCACTCACAGGGTCCCACATCCTCTGGGAGCGCGTGGGTTCCTGCCAATAGCATTGGCTGATTATAACCCTTGTATGTTTGATAGGGGTGTAAAGATCAATATTGGTTCTTTAGTATCATTAATGTTAGTTATCTAGTGTTACCCTATTAAATCTGTTTCTCTTTCCACTCTTGAGTTTCCTTCTTTTTCCTGACTCCCCTTCTCTGGCAGGGAGGGCTCATCGGGTGAGAGAAAAATTGTCTAAACAAGGATAAATTGTTATGGCTTCTTCAAACCATAACACTTGCCTAATTTGATAACATTTGGGTATCGTCTTTGGATGCTTTTACTTGTCAAGAACTTTTCCTGATTAGAGCTTTAGCCTTTGGGCCAAGGAGTTTTGGGAAGCCAGGGTGCCTGCGGTCAGTTGGATACATGTGGACGCATGTGCCCAGGAGCAGGGAGGACTCCCATGTTTCAGGGGGGGCCACCCCAAATTTCAAGGCCCTGCTTTCAGCACTGAAAAGCATTTCCCACCCCTCCCTGCCCAGGGAATGTCTCGCTGTTTGTTTTTGGAGTTGCTGGAGGTATTAATCTCTCATCAGAGCTGTTTGTTCTGCGCCTGGGACTCTGGGGGAGCATGCTCTTTATTTATGTAGCTGTATTTTTTTTTGTTAATTACCATTAATTCTCATTTTCTTAATGAAATGTCAACGTCATTGGAAAAAGCAGACAAATGCTTTTTAATAGAGACTCTTTGCATGTCATTGCTCCATTTCCTGATGGAGTGAGGGTCTTTGCAGGGTTGTTCCACACACATTTTCTGCCCAAGAAGTGTTTGGGGCTGGGTAAGGGGCCTAGGATGTCCCCAAGTGTGGGTGCTGGCTGTCACCCTGCAAAGGGAGCTCCCGTGGGCTCGGGCTGCTGGAAGGGTCCTGCAGAGCTGGGGACTTCACCGTGACCTCAGACCTCTCCCAGGAGCTGTCACTTAACAATAACCGCTTACATCTCTCCAGCTTTTCTGCAAGGATTGTCCGTGCTTGAGAATATCATGTTTTCATTGGGGTTTGTGAGAAACCTTGTGAGAAAACTGAGAACCTCTCAGTTTTTCTTGAAGATCTGAGTTTCTGCTTTCCCTCTCTAGTTTATCCATGGTGGGGGTGAGGGCTCGCTCTGTGCACGTTGGTTTTATTCTTTTACCCGTGAATTTGGTTCCTCCCTCGTGTAGTGTGAGTGCCAGCTGGCAACTGGTATTTTGGATGTTATTTGAGATCCCCTGGACAGCAGCAGAACTGTGCGTGTCCCTGACGCCGTCAAGGGGAAATAAATGAAGTGACCACAACAGATTTAGACCAACAACTCACTCTATTTTACCAGAATGTGTTGGTTTTGTTCCTAGCAAATTTTCAATGTTGTTTTTTTTTTTTTTTTAAAACTTTTGTGACTTTCTGCTACAATGCCACTGATAATAATCTGGGAATAACAGGCATAGAGTTAGTTTGGCTAATGCTGGGAAAAGAAATTGTCGATGCGCTGCGTTAAAGCAACTGAAGGAGGCAAACGAGCCCTTTGTGTGGACTGGTCAGGCAGGAGTTTTACTTGTGCTGCAGAACTGGAATGAATTTCCTGAGAGAAACTAGTTTGGCGACTCTCGGCATGAACTTCATTCTTCTCTTTGTGGCAAGCTAAAAATTAAGAAGTCATCCAGGTCTGGAACTGTGGGCAAAAACTGGGACCAGAACTGCGTGTGGTACTTAAAATTCAAGTATTTGTAAGATTTAAGACTTACAGGGGGATGTAGCTGTCCTTGTACTCATTTTTTTCCTACTTGTTCCTAATATTTAGTTTGCTTTTTCCCCCCATTCTGGTGAGTTTTGAGCTGGCCTTTGTGATACAATACTTCAACTCCCTTTTTTTTTTCCTGAATAACAACGGTGGGCTCAGGTTCCAGGACACTACATCTGAGGTCAGAGCTTTTTCCGATCTCATAACTCTGTAGAGTGAATTCATTCTGCTGTTTTATTACATATTTTCTCAATCTCATAAAGTCCTTTACATCCAGGTCTTGTCCATGTTGCTCTGAATAACATCAAGTCATCAAAAAAGTTATCACCTCGCTGTTTTGACCCTGATTTATGACTACTTAGGAATGTGTTGAACTCACACCAGTGAATTCCAGTACTGACCCCTCTCTTTTGTGTTTGCAAAGTGGGCTGTAGCTGGAAAATACAACCGAGTTGAGTTGTATGCACTGGACCGGGCGGGGAGATGTTTTTACAGAAGCTGTTACCAGTTGTGGGAAACTAATTTCTCCTTCCGTTTGGTTCCAGGCTGTGCCAGCAGCAGGAGGAACACAAATTCTTCAGTTCATAGAGGACAGGATACAGACCACTATGGTAACGTAGAGCTTTGCTCAACGGGGTGAAAGGCTGCGTGTGCATCAATAGCGTGGAGCTTCTCCTAAGTTCTAGGAGCTCTGCTAAGTCACAGCCTGAGTGTTTGTGTTTTCACTGTCGCTGTGCCTGAGGCAGGAATTAATTCCTGGTATTTCATCCCACGTACGTGTTGTTGATCAGCTCACTGATCTTGAGGGGCAAAAATGCTGAATATTTTGCACGGGGACCCTATGAGTGAGATACTGATGTGGTTTCAACTTCTTGCATGCTTGATGCTTTAATTAAAAATTAAGTATTTATGAATGTGTTTGATTTTTAGACAACCTGCTGAGCTAAGTTTTCTTCAGCCCTGCAAAAAGTACTTGATAATGTTTAGCTTTAGAAGCTACTAACTTGTTTCCTCTCAATTACTCTCACAGCTGACGGGGATGGCAATTGGAGCTGCAGTTGCATTACTGCTGATAGCAATCATTGTGTTTGTTGTTTACAGAAGAGTGAAACAGTCTAGTAAGTACTCAAAAACCAGTTACGTATGTTTTAAAACCAGTTTTCTCAGCTATCTCCAGTATTTTGTAATAATATGTCATAGATTCTATGCCAGTTTGTAATAATTGCTTGCTGTAAAGCTAGTGGGCTCTTGCAGGAAAACAGCTTTAAAAGGATGAAGAACTTGTGTTGATTCACTGACCCAGGCCTGAACATGGGATTTGTAACGTCAGGTGCAGGACGCTTGAGGATTTTATTTCTCTAGTGTGTGGTAGCCTTAGTGTCAGTCACAGAATCAGGGAATTGTCAGAGTTGGAAGGGACCTTCTAGAGATCCTCCAGTCCCACTCCCCGGCCAAAGCAGGGCTGCCCAGAGCACATCCCTCAGGAGCATCCAGGTGGGGCTTGAAGATCTCCAGAGAAGGGGACTCCACACCCTCCCTGGGCAGACTCTTCCATAAAGAAGTTCTTCCTCAGATTGGAGTGGAACTTCCCATGGTCCAGCTTGTGCCCATTGCCCCTCGTCCTGTCCCTGGGAACCCCTGAAAAGAGTCCGGCTCCATCCTCCTTCAACCCCCCCTTTAGATCCTTGGAAGCATGAAT
>BJBW01009354.1:2183-19292 GCA_004320125.1 Scolopax mira
TTGGCCAGAGAAGCTGTGGCTGCCCCATCCCTGGAGGAGTTCAAGGGCAAGAGGGGGTTTGGAGCAACTTGGTCTGGTGGGAGGTGTCCCTGCCCAGGGCAAGGGGCTTTGAACTCTTTAAGGACCCTTTCAACCCCTTTCAATGATTCTATGATTTCCAGCCTGCCCCACAACATGGGAGGGCAGAGCACCCAGAGGTGGCTCACATTTTCTAGTCCAAACATGAAGCACCATGCATCCCACTAGCATGCTGTGCTCCTGCGATGTGTCCTTCACAGTGGGAAAGGCAGGCCCAGAGACAGGGAGATGTCACCACTCACTGACATCAGTGAGTCACCACCCTGGATGCCAACCATGGAGACCTGGCCATGCTATAACAGGTACAGTCGTGCAGCTACACGTCAGGCTGTCCTGAGCTCTGCCACTCACCTCCTGAGACATCACCTGTGTGAGACATATGTCTCACCTATGTGAGACAGCTATGTGCTGCCACCCCCAACACACTACACTCACAGCATCCCCACTCCCACCATGGGCTTCACCGCCGCACCGGCGTAGTGGGTATCTTCCAGTCACACAAGCAGGGCAGGAGCATATCCTGGGCACACACACATCCTTGACCCTGACCCTCCAGCCCCACAGGAACACAAGTAAAGACATCTCCAGGGCTTTCCTCCTCTCACATCCAGGTCAGAGAGGAAGAACCAGGCCAGTCTCTACCCCCATGACACGTCTTTGCGAGCATGCGAGAGCCAAGGGCACCACTGAATCACAGAATGATACGGGTTTGGAAGGGACCTCTGGAGATCATCTAGTCCAAACCACCAACAGAGCAGGTCTACCTAGAGCAGGTTGCACAAAAATGTGCCCAGGCGGGTTTGGAATGTCTCCAGAGACAGAGACATGGCTCATCTCCCCCTGCCCGCTCAGCAGCCCACTGCAGGCAGAACCTGGACATGGGGGCCCAGGCTGCAAACCCTCCACCTCAGAACTCATGCCCTGTGCCAGAGCCCCTGGCACACGGCTCGGACTCACTGTATCTCCTGTGGCAGCAGTGTGGGAGCCGGACTTGGCACCAGCACTGCAATTCACCTTCCAATTGCCAAGGAGCTATAGCATGCCAAGAGATTGCCAGGGAGGACCATTCCTCCCCATCACTGCTCCTCTGCTCAGGAGTTAGAGGGGAGGCTGGAAGGCACAGAGGGGAGAGCTGGGCACACACACACTGGAGGTAAATGTGTTTTTGTTTTTTTTTTCTTCAACCTTCCCTTATAAAATAGAGAAGGGAAAAAAAAAGAAAAAACAATAGCAAAATAAAGCAAACCCGACAACTCCAATTTCTATCTTAATGAATAAATGAAACGCATCCCAAGAGGTAATTAAGTGCTTCGAACCAAACATGTGTCACCTACATAAAAAAAACCAGAACCCAGAGAGAAATCAAGCAACTGCAATTAAGGGAAAAAGACATCTGGGTGATTGCCGGGGAGTGGGGAAGTCCAGCCAGGGAGGGCCCTGCTCCTGCTGCCCAGACCCCTGGCACCAGGGACCGGGGCTGGAGCTCTTGCTGTGCTATGAGGGTCCTGTGGGAGAGGGTCAGCTCCACCAGTGTGGAGGCCTCCCAACACCCAGGGGTGTTCCCAGGGGTTTCTCCTACCCTGAGGACATCCCTCTCCCCATCCACCTTTGTGCCCCATGGGGACTGGAACTGTTTGCTCTCAGGTTTCCCTTCCCAAATCAGACACCAAATGTTGTCTCATCCATCCCCCTGGATGTAACATCCAGGAAATACCCAAGCCCATCTGACTGCATTTCCTTCTGGCCCCTTCCCTGTCCTTGGCCCTACAGTGCGTGGGAGCTGCCTGGAGCGTCGCTGTGTCTCAGCCATCGCTGCACCGTGAGCTCCATCTGCGTTGGTAGGGTTTGCCATCTGTGCCAGCGCTATGCAGGAGCAAGGCTGGAGAAGGGGGATGTGGCTGCAGTTGTGCACGACCTCAGTCCTCAATCCAACATCAGCCCACCCCTCCGGACACGTATGCCTGACCTCCATCCTCATCCCCAAATCTCCTTTAGACCTCTGCACCACTTGCCAGAGCCCCGGTCAATGTTAAGAGGAACCTCCATGTATGCCAGCCTGCAGAAAACCTCAATGACCCCAGAAGGCTACAAAGACACTCTTTTATTGGCCCGCAGGGTGAGCAAAAAGATCAACTTGTTTAAAAAACATCATGGATTTTCCTGTGACAACATTTCAAAGAAGGGTTTCAGAAGTTGCTGTACTAAGAAAGCCACGTGCTGTGAGGCTCCTGAGCTTTCTGGCAGCCTGTGCTCCTTGGAGAAGCCATTACTTATTTCCAAGTGGCATCAGGGCCAGGACAGGGCACCCCCACCAGTCCCTGCAACTGTCTCCCACATCTTGGGGTCCCACAGCTGCTTGCTATTGACTGAGGCTCCAGGGCTGTGAAGGAAAATCCCTTGACATACTCTTGACACTTACTGGATTTTATAACCACCTTCTCCCTTTGGGAGTCCAAATCAAGACCCTTTGAATGCTTGGGTTTGGCTGAGCTGCTGAAGGAGCCCATGTCCCATCCCAGGATGTGTCAGGAGATCTTTCCTGACATGGGGAAGGCATGTGATGCATTCCTCCCGTACACCCTGCCTATACACTGCCTCTCGAGTGTCTGCTGCTTTCAGAACAAGTTCCTTCCCAATGGACCTTAGCAGGTGCGACAACACTGCCTGCAGCCAGAGCCCTGCCCTTTGCACAAGCTCTTCTCCCTCCTCCTGGGGGAGAAGTGAGGCTTTCCATGTGCCTGAGAGCTGCAGCCCTTCCTTGCAGAAGCCTTCTTCTCCAGCTCACCGGAGGGGCTTGAGCATCTGCATCCTCCTCTAGCTCACCTTGCCCAGAGCGAGTCAGGGACCTTGGGGACCACGCCATGTGTAGCTGGACTCATGGCCACGGGCTAACAGCAGCAAGCAGAAAGCAAACCATGGTGAGGGGCAGCCCCAAGGATCTCACTGCGCCTACACCCGGTGTGTGTAGGTGCCTCCTGGGTCTGTTTGTCACTTGCCTCCTGGCTGGCCTGCTTTCCATGGGCTCTGCCCCACAGTCACACCAGGAGCCTGGATGCTCCCGCATTTCTCCAGCTCAGCATCACATCATTACCCGGAGCAGGCACTGGCACAGCTGTCCCTGTCCCCTGACACCCACATCACAGGCTCCCCCAGTCACCCCCTGCCCCAGGCCATGCCAGCACCTCATATCAGCTCATTTGGGCACTCCAAACAGCCCCCCGTTACCCCCTACTCCCCCAGCAGTACCTCTCCTTTGCTGCCACTGGGCGCTGACGCTCTCTCTTCACCTCACAGGGCAACAGCATCTCGAGAGGAGAAGCTCACGCCTTCCCAACACCCACAGGCTCCTCTTGCCCCAAGGGAACCCCTTGGAGCAGGGTGGTCACCCCGCAGGGGTTCTGCCTCAGCCCCTGCCCTGCCCGCAGAGCCCAGAGCACTCACAGTCCGGATGCTGCTCCCCGAGGTGACTCTTCTGCCAGGACGCTGCTGTCATTCGCGAGCTGGAGGAGGTTGGTGGTCCATGCAGGGTGGGCAAAGCCAGGCAGCAGCTCGATGGCCGTGCTCACCAGGATCCTTGGGCTGAGGAGGGAAAGACAAGTGTGAGTCCAGGGAGGCACGGGTTAACCCCAGTTCCTTCCCTGTCATGAAAGAGTCATCCTCCTCCAGTCTTCCCCCCACCCCAGATCCCTTCAGACCTGTGAGGGAGGGATCCAGCAGAGATGCTCCTGCTCCAAAGTACCCAGACCCCAGATGTACCACCCCCTGTCAGGTTCAGAGCACACCCATACCCAGCATGACTCACAGGCCCACTCCACTCCACCAGCCCTCCCTGGCCCCCCATGTTACCCTGCCTTCCTTGGGAACACACTGAGTAGGGCTAATCCACAGGGCACCCATCAGAAGGGCTGGCAGAGCCTCGCACGGCCCTCCGTGCCAAGAGGAGTGGTCTCCGCTCCCCAGTCCATCAGCAGAGCAAGAGACAGAGGCAAGTAAGGAACTTGGCAGGATTAAATCCATCCCTGGTTCTCCAGCCCTGTTCCGAGCATGGCCGTGGAATTGTGAGTTCATCAGACACAAGCAGTGCCATCGTGAATGGGTGGCGGTCACACTGCTGAGGTCAAATCCTTAGATGTCATCAGAACCTCTGATGGGGTCTTGGTGAAATGGGCAGTGCCATTCCCCTCACTCCAGGGGGAGTGAGACAGGAGCCCCTGTCTCCAGGGCTGTCAGAGACCCAAAAATGGGCTCCAGCTCGATGAGTTTGTCCAGGAAGGCCACCAGATTCTGCCACCGTGAACAACCCATCCTGCTCCAAAGAACACCTTTTGTTTTAGAACTGTTGGTGTACGTGGGACATCACACAGTTACTCTCAGAGGCTTGGAGGAGAAATGGGGTCCAAGTCAGATGTACCACCAAGCTAAAGAACAGGGCACCTTCCCACTGCTTTCAGAAAACCTGGCTCACCACACCAGTGACATGCACATCTGTGCTCCCCATGCACTTTGAAAAGAGCAGCTTAGGCTCTGATCGGATTAGAGGAAGAAAACTGCATTGCAATAAATCCAGGGAGGGAACTGACTGCCTGGGCTTTAATCTGAGGGAAGCCTTCAAGATAAGAGCATTAAGAAGTGGGGATAAGGCAGCCTTGGTGCAGGAATGGTCTGAGCTGGTCCTTAGTCTGGGAATTGGGACAGCAGAGCTGGCTGTGGCATGCCCTGGCACCTGAGAGCAGCTCAGCATGTCCCTTCAGATAGGACCTGTCTCCATGCCTGCAGGAGATGGTGGAGAAGTGTCCACCTGCATCCTCTGAAGAAGGCTGAGGAGAGAAATCTGCTCCCACACTAGGTTTACACTGGGAGGACCCATGTGTCAGATGGGCAGAAGCCACCTGGGACATGGTGAAAGCACAGTGTGGAGCCACCCCTCATGGCAGGGCCATCTGTGGGGCAGGGCCCCACAAGTGGGGACTGACCATACAGCTCCTGCTGCAGGTTCTCAAGCAGTCAGCTGGAGAAGCCCTGGCAGGGCATGCAGCTTCATTGTGCTCCCGAGATGAACGGAGACAGCCCTGCAGCTCAGTGTGAGTAATTGAGGAAAGAACATTTGTAAGGCAGGAGACAGCTGGATTAAAAAGGTGAAGCCCAAAAAGCAAATGAAAAGAGAATCATTGATGATGGATGGGAAAGCAGTGCCCAAGCCCAGCGTTTTCCTGGATGAGCTGTTGAACAGCAGCAAGACAAGAGCAGCTGAGATAAAAACATGAAAAGAGCTTGGGCAGACATGGAGGCTTGCAGGACCTACTGCAGCTGAAGAAGCAAGTCAGGTCCTGAGCTCCCAATTTCCCAACCTTGGTGGGAGACCCTGGTGTTGGTCCCACAGCCCAGGCCTGCTCTGCTGAGCAGCTTTAGGATCTGGACCTGGAAGTCTGCCCCACGTGAAGCTAGGCAGAGTGACCATTACTGCCCACCCAGCACAGCCCGTCCTGTGCATCCTCCACTCCCCTTGGCCATGTCCTGGCCCTACCTCTGCAGAGCAGAAATCCCCCAAAAACATCTGGCACATTCTTCTTGAGGGCATTCAGAGAGAGTGCACATAACGCACTGGTAAGGTCATTACTGCTGTTTGCTTTGTTAATTGTTGCTGATCTGAGAGCTTTCTTGGCAAAAAAGGAGGAAAAGACATTTGGGTAGGAAAAATAATATTGAATTCATAAGATAGAAGAGCTCAAAACTGCTCTCTTTGCACCAGGTGTCAAGCAGACCCAGGCCACCCCTGCAATGCCAGGGGCTGTGGCCGCCAGGCAGCCTGGCTGGGAGCCTCAGGTAAGTCCCATCTGTGGGGCAGGGAGAGTGGAAGGGCCCAGGTGAGCCATCACTCGTCAACCACAGAGCACCTCCCTCTGCCCACCATGGTAAGGACAGACGGGGGAGGTCATGGCTCCATCACCCCCAACAGCCCTCCTCCATGACTTTCTGCATCCCTTGGCTCACCACTGCAGTCGGGTCCATCAGACAGTGCAAACTGCTGGTCCACCTTCCCTCTCTGGCACCAGGCCACCTCCACATCACCTCCACCCTCCTGGCACAGCCTGGGGGCCAGTCTCCCCACGCTCTACCTCCTTTTTCTTCAGGACCACAGCAATCTTCAACAGGTTTCAATTCTTGTTCCCTCAGTTGTGAACACCAACAAGAACCTTCCTGTCCCAGCTACCTCCCAAAGCCTGCTCTAAAACTCAGCTGGGACCGAGACAGCAGACATGAGAGCCTGATCCTAAGCAGGTCACCTGCTACAAAGCAAGGCATAGGACTTCCCTGATTGGTTTTCTTTAAAAAACAATTTGCTTCAGTGTCCTGGACAACCCCAACTATTCACAAGACCCTCACAAAAACCCAGAAGCATTTGCCAGTAGGAGGTTTCCCAGATTGGTAAGTACAAGCAAAAACATTCACCTCAGCCCCGTCATTTCCCAGTGGGCTGAGGACAGTGGCATGAGACTGGATTGTCACCACACGCTACGGAGAAGAGTTGTACTGCCCTTGGTATAAATGCTCCACTGTGCTGCAGATCCCAGAAGATGGATGGGAGAAGTCCCAGGGATGGAGCTTGTATCTCCCAAAGCCCAGACTCATTCAGCACACAAGCAGATTAGGAGCCAGAGCAGCCCCAGGAGCATCCATCTCAGAGGGACGGGGACTCTGGGTAACATGGTACTTGGTCTGTGCAATATCATTCCCTGACAAAACACTCTGGTTCACCATCAGCACTCTGGGCAGCAAGATCCACACACCAGAGAACCACTAGGCCATGATCCAGCTGTTTGAGGAGAGCTGCTGGGGTCACTACAGGCAGGACCACTGAAACCACTCACAGAGGAGTTAGAATTCATGCTGGAATGTGGGTGCTGGAGTCCAGTGCCCTAGGGCACAAATACGGCAGGACCTGTTCTCAGGGACACTGGTACTGGGGTCTGGGAAACCATCTCCTTCCCTCCTGGGCAGATTGAGCTCAGCAGGAGATAAAACCATTACTCTCAGTCCCAAGGCAGTGGGACCCCCCTCAGGCCAGGGACCTGTAAGAAACCTGATGTTGAAAATCCATTAGAAATATAACTAAGGAGAAGGTTCAAGGCACAACCAGCCCTTGCTGGTTCAGGTGTCTCCAAACCATGACTCTGGAGTAGAACAGCAATGGATGGGAAGCCCTAGCAGAAACAGACTGGAGAGATTGGTCGCTGGCAGAAGCAGCTCCCCTTCTGATTGGCCAAAACCTCCGCTGTGGAGCCTCTCCCTCAGTACCGGAGGGGATGGATGGTGGTTAGGAAACTTCAGGGAGGGCTCAGCCTGGAGGACACAGATGTCCTTCAGGGATGGGTGAGAGCAGGCTGTAAGAGACCGAGCAAGGTGGAGGGAGCTTTCTCTGCTAGCACAGAGAGGGTAAGGCCCCCCAAAGGGGAGGCACTGCTGCTCCCTTCGCTGGCCAGGCGGGATTCGGGTGTTAATGAGCTGGAAAGGACAGGGGAGACATATTTCAGCAGTGCAGGAACTCCAGAGGTACTTCAGCATCACAGCAAAGTAAATACCCCATGAAATGCCCATTCTGCAGTTGGACGACAGCGCAGGGGTCCATCCACCTCTGGTCCCAGAGTTCCCCTTGGAGATGAGGAACAACCATCCACAGCGCTGAGGTTCTTGATGGAAGCACACAGCAAATCCTCGGCCCTGGTAAGCGCCAGTGAGAGCAGGGGGAGTCTCGGGCCCCCCACCCCAGGCTGCCTGGAGGCAGCGGGGACAGTTCCTGTCCTCTTTGCCAGGGAGGATCGAGGGCAGCAGAAGGGAGCAAAGCCAGATCTGAGCCCCAGCCCCATAGGATGCTCAGCCGGGAGCACTGGAGGGAAGCACCACGTGGCTGCAGCAGGCGTGGATCCATCCCACAGCACCCAGAGCCCCTTCCTGAGACCACCCCCAGCGTCCCCTCCGTGGGGCAGGAGCTCGGCACAGCAGGGGGAAGGTGCGTCCGAGGGCTGCTGCAAAGCAGCCGTGGTGAGCGCTTGCTGTGGGGCACTGCCATCACTCGCCCGACTTGCCAGGCTGTTCCCTCCATCTGCCGAATCCAGCTCATTTATTTTTGTGTTTCCAAGTTTGATCAGATCGACTCTTCCACTTTAATCTAATGAGCGCGCTGAGCCGAAACAAACACAATCTGTCCATGGAGGGCTGGGGAGGCATGTCTGGGGGCACTGCAGAGACACCGTCGGGAGCCTGCAGTGCCCTCATGCAGAACCAAGGCAGCTTTGGTAGCCAGCACAGCCTGACCTCCCAGCCCTCGCCCCACACATGCCCGCACAAGTGTCCCCACCACTCCAGGGGCTGAAGACCTGAGCGTGGACAGGTTCCTCTGGAGAGAAAAGCATCCTCCTTGGGCCCCAATCTGGGCATGGCTCTGCTCTTTCCTTCCTCCCCTTGCCCATTTCCCATTTGACCATCTTTCCAGCTAATTACCCCACGGTGCTGTGGACACGAGCCATGTGGCAGCCAGCATCTGCACTGGTTCCCAGAAATGACCTTGGCTGCTCAGAGGACAGCAGGAGCCTTTTTCCCTGCCAGGCTCCCCCCAGGGCAGACAAGAAACCTTCAGCGGGAGAGACGACGTGCACATCCAGCCCCTGCAGGTCACTGCTCTCTGGTTGTGAGCTCATCTGCACCAGTTCCGGAACGTGGCTGGAGGCACCGAGCCTGCGGTTCCCCATGCTGGGACAGGTCACCTCCACAAGGACCCTCCAGCATCAGTTCCCAGCGGAAACTCTACCGCAGGATTTACTGCCAGTCTCAGCTTTGGAAGCTTTTCTCTCCCTTGTTTTTCATACCCAGTTTCATTGCAGTAAAGCTCTGACATACGTTTGTTTGCATTCCCACGCTGGCACAGGGAACTTGGGTGCTTTGGCATGAAAATCTTCCAGGGAGAGCAAGGGCTGGATGTGAAGGTCCTTCAGGAAACAATCCGTCTGGGTGGCATCACTGTCACCAACCATCCCACTGTGCTTCTTCCTTGGTGCGAGGGCAGAGATGGAGCAGAAAGGAGGTAGCTCAGCAGAAGACACTGTTTGCAACTTTCTGCAGCAGGGGTGACTGCCCTTGGGAACATCTGACCTTGCACCGATGGAAAGCCCAGGAGCCTGGTGGCTGGGACACCCCTTGGGGTGAGAGACGAGCTGTCATCTGGAAAATTGTGGGGGCTGTCCAGGCAGCAGCTGGGAGGCTGGAGGCAGGGCAGGCCTGGTAGCAGCTCAGCTGGCTTGGCCAGGCTGCCCAGCTGGCCCTGGAGAGGACAACTCAATGCAAGGAGAGGGCTCAGCTGCCAGTGGTGGGCACTGCTGGGACGTGCTGGTCATCCATTCCCATAGGCAGAGGAGGGGGACGAGGGAAGGGTGAGAGAGCAGAGGGCTGAGGGACAGCCGGCTGGATGTGCTGAAGGACTCCAGGGGACTCCGTGGGGCTAGCCGTCCCCAGGAGCTGGAGCAGAGCCAGGCCAGTACCTGGCCAGGTTCATTTCCACACTTTCCCTCAACCCAAGCTTATTTGGAGCTGGGTGCCAAGGGCTCAGCAGCTTCCCGAGCTCATGGGGCACTTTGAGAAATGTTCCTTCCAAGGGCTTGGGTGCTTGGGCTCGGCGGGGGTGAGGTGTTGGACTCCTCGGGGATCCACGATGATGGCACAAGTGTCCTCAGCCCAAGGAGCTCAGCACCCACCTCGCTGTGTTGGCTTAACCTTGAGCCTCACTGCAGTAAAGCTTTGTATATAGATAGATTTCCTTTAGCCTCCTCCCCAAATAAAATCCCCCAACTCCCTCCAGCTATCACATTTGCAGGTTCTTTTTCCTTAAAATAATAACTAAGTCCACGCCGTGAGAGGCTCTTGCCCTGCTTTAATAAAGAGGGAAGATGAAAAGACCAGGAGAAGATTGGCTTTTTCAGTGCCTGACTGTCACTCCCAGTTCTGTGCTCTCTGTCCTTATTTCTCATTCTCCTTTCCAGGAGCTGTCTGTAACCCTTTGATAACAACCTCTTCTCTCCCAAAAGCAGGCAGTGTCCTTTCTTGCCTGCACAGCCAGACAAACGTCACACTTTCTCTTTGATGTCAAGATAATGTATAGATGTAACATCATGTGTATGTGTGACAAACGCAAACAGCCAGCTCTCTGTCCTAGATTTGGTAATTTAGGGAGAAAAAAGGAAAAGCTAAGAAAAAAAAATATCTTAAAATGAATTCTCCCTGTCCATCACAGGCACACAGAGCTGCCTCTCGGCAGCCAGCCCTTCCTGGGGGCCTGGGACCTTGAGATGTCCAGGATCAGGGATGTAGCAGGCCCTGCTGATACCAGCGTCCCTGCACGTGCCCCCACCGAGTGCTGGGCCAGCCCTGGCAGGTCTGTGTGCCCGGAGGAGATGACACCTCACAGCCCGGAGAGATTGGGTCGCAGGAATGTTCTCTACGGTCCCTTACAACTCTAAAAATTCAGTGAAATTCAGTGAATGCTGTGTCCACCAGCAGTGCAGGGGCCAGGGCTGAGCCCGGCTCCCCAGGCACCCCATAGCCATGTCAGGGTGCAGCCCCTCTCGAGCCACTCTCCGGGTGCTGCTCAGGCTTGCAGGAGCCTGTGAAACCCCACAAACCTCCCATGGTTCCCTGTTTATGGTCCTTTGATCGGAGAGGGGTGTCTCTGGCCCACATGAACTGGGATGTGCTGGGATAGGAGGGGGATTAACCCCTTCCCTCCACTGCGTGGGAGGCATTATCCCCTCCCGCCCCAGGGACCAAGCCCTGAGCCCTCCACTACCCGCAGAGCCTTGGCTGGGGTTAGGGCACGGTTTGGGATCAGCACAGGCAGGAACCGTCCCAGGAGGCAGGTTGGATGCAGCCAGCATCCAAACGAGATGGACAGGCACAAGAAAGTCTATTCTCAGACACACACAGGAGTCTTTCCTTGGCTCTTAGTCTCCGTGCCAGCAGGGAGACATCTAATTGCAGACGGGGCGGGGGGGGGGGGGGTGTCCTGAAGAGAGCAGGCTGAACAGAGCAGTGTGGGTGCCCTGCCTGCCTGTCAGGGAATGCCCTGGGCATGCATCCCACCTTGGCCAGGAGAGCCAGCAGCCTCCAGCCCCCCGGGCCCCATGGGGTGCTGAGTACAGGGGACAATCACCTTCCTGCTCCTGCTGGTCACGCTGTTTCTAATCCAAGCCAGGATGCTGTTGGCTTTCTTGGCCACCTGGGCACACCGCTGGCTCAGATTCAGACGCTTGGCAATGAGAACCCCCAGGTCCTTTTCTGCCAGGCAGCTCCAGCCACACTGCCCCAGGCTGTAGTGATGCAGGGGGTTGGTGTGGCCCAAGGGCAGGACCTGCTGCTTGGTCTTGTTGAAGTTATCTTCGTGGTTGCTTCTGCAATGGCTTCTCAACCGGCCCAGCCTGTGCCTGGCAGAGGAGAGGGGCCCTCGCAGCCATCCCGGGGTCCCCACGCATGAGACAGATCCACATGTGCTGCTGGCACACGAAGGGAGCGAGTTTTGATCCCACTGATCCAGCAGTTCATTTAAACCAGTGCCAATGCTGGTGTCAACCCTCCCACCTCAGGCAGAGTGGCTTGATCCAGAGCCACACCGGGAGGGGAGGACCTGTGGTGGGTTGGCCTCTGGTTTGCTTGAAACAGCCAGCGAGTGCCTGGGGCCACCAAAACCTCTCCAGCGAGCATGACAAGCATGGCAGGATGGAGGACAAAGTGATGACAGGCTTCTTGGTGACTACCCACAAGCACTTGCTCACGGTAGCTTCATGATTCACTGCTTGGGTGGCCCTGCCAGGGGAAGCTCATCGCAGGAGACGGCCAGAAGTCAGAAGATGTGCTCCTGCACACTCCACTGATCCGGCATCAGCAGCCCCAGCTGTGGCCAGGCTGGGACCTCCTGCAGCCAGCACACACCAAACGGCATGTTTGACTTGGGGCATGACCAGGGCAGACAGCTTAGGAACGTTGGTGGGACACGTTCTCTCCCAGAAAGGCTCTGTTTCTCTCCAGATCCAGGCTCTGATCGTGCATGAAGGTGCTGCACTGCATGGTGACCCTGTTCCTTGCAAGCAACTGGTAGCCAGGCCTGGATTTAAGCTTGTCTTCCAGGAACCTCTTGTTGATGCCCAAAGCAGCCTTGCCCCTGCAGACTCATGACTTCACATAAGACCAGGGACCACAGTAAGTGCAGCTCCTGGGGCTTCCCAGATCCCTGTTCCAGCCACAGCACCCTTTCCATCCCCATACCTCCTCCTGCTCCTCTAGGACCTGGGTGGCTCTCACCACCCTCTCCATGGATGTGTGGGCAGCTGTCTTGGGGTGCAGCTGCGTGGGGGCTTGCAAGGATGAGCACCAGAAACAGAGCATTCTTTTTCTCCTTTTACCTCTGGCTCTGATGTAGCCCCCCAGCATCTGGGGAGCTGGGACTGGGGTGGGAAGATGCCCTCCTTGTACCTGCAGCTCAGCTACCTTCTCTGAATGCCCCAGACTACTCTCCCCTATTAATGGAAATCTGGGAGAAAGGTTGAGTTTATCTAAGCTGGAATCACTTAGAGCCCTGGAACTCTGCTCAGTCATTAACTGGTGAGTAAAGCGCGCTCAGTGAGTCACCGATGCTATTATAAACACTTTCTTCTAAAGGCTGTAGAAATGCAGTAGGAAAATGCTGTTCCCTGAAGACACTGGCTGTAGCTGTTCCCTTCCATTGGGATCTCTGCTCTGCGACCTGGGGTGGCTCCATCCCCCCAGCCTGTCCCATGGGCACCTGCCCCCTTCAAGGCTGTGCCCACCGGGACCAGGCTCTTGATTCCCAGGGTGACAACGTGCGCCGTGTCTGCACCACTCCTACGACCCTTCCCGTGCTTCGCGGCTGCACCTCATATTAAGCCATTTATAAAGGTTAATGCATGCAGGACAGATATGCTTTGCCAGTTTAATTGATGCTAAAGACACCAGCAGCAAGGAGTTTCTCAGTGCCATCTGTAACACGGTCAGGGCTGTGTGACCCTCGCCCAGCTTGCCACTACTCCTTGGTCCCTTCAGTCTGCCCAGAGCGCAGATCCAGCCTGTCACTGCTGTTAATAAAGACAGAGCTTCCCATGAACCTAAACGCCCGTCGTCACCCTGTACCTGCTGCCCTTCTCCTGGCTCAGCCCCACACCACGCCACAGCCACTCTCAGCTCCACTGCTCTTGTGCATGCAGGGAAGCTGCTGTGCCCACTCTGTGAGTCTCCACCTCCACCCTCAACTCTCCTTCACTCCCTAGAGCATGGCTTGGTCTGTCCAAGGTCCCACATGGAGACGTTAACACTTGGGATAGGCTGTGGCCATCACCCCAAACTTCTGTTTCACATGGTGCTCTTGATGGCCACTGGCCCAGCGCACCTCCATGCTGGCGTCCTCTGCCCCTGGATCCAAAAAGGGTCTGCTCCTGCTTGCTCTGCTCATCTCCTTGCCCTCTGTGCACCTCCCACCCTCATTCCCTCCTCCTTTGCATCTTATTTTTCAGCGTTTTTTCCCCCCTTCTGCTCCAGGTCTCATTTTATCTCCAGCCTTGAAATGCAAAGGCTTACCAGCACACCTAAGACAGGAGACAGGGATGGGTTTGCCCTGAGGGGCTTCCCTGACCCCAGCCCATCCCAGCTCCAGCGTGACCATGCCCAGATGGATCACCAACGGTGCCGAGGGCTCTGGCCATCTCTGCCACCTCCACCACCTGGAGACAAGCAGGAGCTGTGGCCTATGAACCAACCTGCTGCTGGGGCTGCCATGCTGATTACCTTATACTTGGTATCACAAAGAGGAATGAAAATGTCAAAACTCCAGAGAAGGAAGAGGGAAGGTGCCTTGGACCAAAGAGACAGGGGAGAGCAATTCTCGCACAGACCCGAGAGGACCCTGCAGAAAGATCTTCTGCCTTCCCCCTGCCTGGATGCCGTGTGGATTGGGGTGAGCTCTACTCTGCCTATGCCCTGCCCAGGCTCCAGGGCCAGACACTAAGATCTTCCTATTCAAAAGGATTACAAATTACTGTCTGATCCACTAATTAGGAAGAGAAGATAAGTGTGCTTCTGACAGTGATGTTTAGCAGCCATTTAGAAATTGCTCTGAAGGCAGCAAGGCGCTGTGAGCACAGCGCAGCGTGGGGCCACATCTGCTCCACGCCAGCGAGCCCAGGACCACCCCACTGGCCCCACTGGCAACAACTCCCTCTCGCCCTGGGGGGCTCTGCCCCACGCCATCCCCAGCCCGCACAGCTCCCGCAGCGAGTCTTGCCCTTCTGTGGAGCTCGTCTGGCTCTCAAGGATGTCCCCAGGCCATTTGGCTCCTGGCCCTGCTGCCATTACTTCATATTTATTTAACAAAATTAAAACCTGCTTAGTGAGGCCAATTGAAGGCAGGGGAGACAAATCGGATCTTCGCGCTGCTGCCAGAGCAGGCCAGCCTGGCGCCAGGCTGGAGGCCACCTGCGCTCTCTCCGGGGGACATGGACCCTCCTTCCCATGACTGGCAAGTGGTGCTGGGGGGCTGGGCAGCGGCAGCACAGCGAGACCCCCAGATTGCTCACCCCACTTCTTGGGGCTCTCCTTGTCTCCTTTGAAGCTCGCAGCTGGTGGCAGGGAGCTGGCTCTGGCTGGGGAAGGTCTCCAAAAGCCCCAACTGGCACCTTCATGCTGTGATGGAACTCCTTGAAGGCCACGGGCGATGCGGTCCTGGTGTGTGCAGATGGGCATGGCCGTACCTCCAAGAGGACCACACCTCTTGCCATGGCCACTGGCAGGGCATGATGGAAGCAGCTCTGTGCCGCAGCGTTTTGGGTGATGCCCATCACAAGTGCATGGAGGCTCTGAACACCTCCAGACGGTGCCCAGAGACAGGACACTGCTCCCAGCCAAGGAGGGACAGCAGAGCTGTCCCCAGCCCCTTCTGAACCCTTCCTGTCTCTAGCAGGGCCCATGTTTCCCATGTAGCTTCTTACAGGATGGAGGTCCTCTCTTCTGCTCCAGATCAAACAGGAGATCAGGCTGGCCTAGGACCACCTCAGGGACTGCTCTATAGCTTTGACCTTCTCAAAAGTTCTCCTAGTGTTGACCCACCCCCATTGCCCAACACCACACCCCTTCTAAGCCCCAACCCACTGATGGGTACATGGCCAAGCAGCTCAGCTGCCCCCAGAAGGGCTCCATGCAACTTGCAAAGGCTTCCCATGGGGGAGACAGCAAAGAGCCAGAGCTCAAAAACATGAGCTGCATCCTCAGGGCACAAGGGCAGAGATACCCCTATTTACCTGTCGACCTATAAAAGCTCTTTATGACCATAAACATATCATCTGAGAGAGAACAGGACTTTCACCCACATTTTTAAGACATTTGAGTGTGTTTTTTGCTGATACCTATTTAATAGCGATGCCAGCAGAGCAGCTGGGAGAAAAGCCCCCACTGCCCAACCCGCAGCCCCCTCTGCCAGTCACATGTGGAGCCACCTCTCGCTCAAGCTGCGTGGACTGCTAGGGGAGGGGAGATTTCATGTTCCCGTTACGATAAAAGTTAGAAAAACTGCCAATTTCAATGGAAAAATAGGCATTGTCTTTCCTTTGCTAGGGAGAAGGTGGCTCACAGAACAAAGAGCTGATGGAAACGATGACAAGCCCCGGTCCAGCAGAGCACCCCGGCCCACTGGGGTCCACCCCTGTTCCCACCAGGAGGGGAGAGGTCAGTCTGCAGTTTTGGAGAGAAGCTGCTCTGGAGTCAGTCTCCAGCCTCCAGCGGGCTCTTGTCTGCTATGTCAGCAGAGGTTCATTCTTCTGATGCCCCCAGTCGCTCTTGGAACAGGGTGTGGGTGGCCTGGGTTTGATTTACTGGATCCTTCCCAGGCTTGGCCTTTTTTCTTCACTGGAGAAAACAGGACAATCAGAGCTTGCTTCAGACCTGGGATGATGTCCTCAAATCCACAGGTTTGGACTTTCTTCTCCCTCCTCCTTGTGAATCCTATGAAGGTCCAGGTGTCAGAGGACACAAGGGCTCCCTGGGGAGCCATGCTTTGCTCATGGTGGTCCTCCTTGCATGAGTGAGAGGACCAATTGAAAGGAAATGGAAGGAAAATAAGTCTTTTTCCCCTAGATAGGTCAGGCTGGGTCTTATAGGACTTTTGTGCTGGGCTGGCAGCTGCTCTGATCATCATGGAGAGGTAGAGGACAGATGGACCTGGGGGACCTCCCTGGATGATCTTCACACAGCAACCGCCTGGGTGCTGCGGGAACAGTGGGGACCCCCATTAAGGGGGTGCCCTGCAGGGGTTTAGGACAAAAATGAATCCTCATCAGCTACAGTGGTGGCTTGGTCTCCTACCGTTTTGGCTTTCTAACCAAAAATGTCTCTCCTTACAGCCTGCCCCACCCTCCAGCAGCATTGCCAAGGGCAGGAGATGCCATGTACCACAGGTACCACCAGCAGCATCCAGCCCTGCTCCCACCCCTGCCACTGCTCTCCCTGTTGCAATAGTTCTATCACAGCCCGGTGAGGGTAGGGAAAATGTCGGGGTTCTCAATGTCTCTCCTACACTGGGGCCTCACCACTGGCTGCCACCAGCCACCTTAGGCATCTCTTTGCCAGCACTGAGACAGGACAGTCCTGTCTGCACCCGCCATCCAGCTCACCAGCCAGGGTGAGCCAGAGCCTCTCCTGGCACCAAGTCACTGAAGGAGAGGGAGGGATTCTGTCCTTCTGCTCCACTCTGGGGAGACCCCCCTGCAGCGCTGCCTCCAGCTCTGGGGCCACCAAGATTAGAAGGACATGGAGCTGTTGGAGCGGGGCCAGAGGAGGCCACGGAGATGCTGAGAGGGCTGGAGCCCCTCTCCTGGGAGGGGGGGCTGAGAGAATTGGGGGGGTTCAGCCTGGAGAAGACAAGACTCCAGGGAGAACTCAGAGCCCCTGCCAGTCCCTCAAGGGGCTCCAGGAAAGCTGGGGAGGGAC
>BJBW01009355.1:461-16287 GCA_004320125.1 Scolopax mira
TGGGTGGTGTTTTGTGTGGTGTGGATGTGGTGGTGGTGTTTTTTGGTGGTGTGGCTTTGGTGGGGTTTTTCTGTTTTTTTTTTGGTTTGGGTTTTTTTTTTTTTTGGACTAGATGATCTGAAAAGGTCCCTTCCAACCTAGGTGATTCTATGATTCTGTGAAAATAGCAATGCTCGGTAGCATTCATCCAACCTGCTGATAGATTGCCCAGCTGTTTTGTTTGAGCCCGGTTCCTTTAAAGCTCTGTGTTCTCCAGAGAAGTGCCAAGAACCTTTAATCCCCACGTCTGTGGAGAAGGTTCACACCTCTGTGGAGCTGCTGATCAGCCTGCAAGATTTCTTGGACATTATACACTTGCATTTTGGAGCATGAAAACTGTTTGCCAATGCCAGAGGAAATAGGATGTTATCAGCATGAAGGGTGACAGCATCTGACCACGCCCTGGAGGTCAGGTAGAGCTGTGGGAAGAAAACACTTTCCATGTGTGGCTTCCGAAGATGTCTACTGGGCTGACACACAGAGGGTAACACCTCACATCCCAGGGACTTGACAATTACCACGAGTGAGTTTAAGCCCAGGAAACTCAGGGACATGTGCACAGCATCCCACGGTCAACTGCACCGGCTGGCTGAGCTCTGCCCTGGCAGCAATGTTGTGGTATAGCCCTTCTCTTGGTGGGCCAATGGGTTGCTGGCTCATCCCTGAACACCGGCAAACGGGGATAGGAACATGGTAATAAGTTTTCCAAGTCCCACAACAGTCAGCCAGGACCAACAGGACAATACCTGTTCACTATCAGAAATTTGTGCAGACGTTTTACTGTCCCGGATCTGCTCTCCTGTTTTAGCTGCACAAAGCTTCAAAACAGCTAAGCTCCACAGCAAATGCCCAAGAAAGGAGGTGGAGCTCAGATCTGAGGCTCCAGTATAAAGTAAAACACTTCTCTGAGCGGTGAGCCTGGCTGATGTGGACTGATGCAAGGCCATGGCTGGTCATCACTGCTGCCTGCTGGATTTCTGTCTCTCCAGCAGCACCGACTGATTTCACCTTGCTGAATAGAGAGGGAAGGAAAAGATAAAGAGAGAAAAAGTAACAACACAGTCTGCCTGAGGAAGGAAGCAGCCTGCATACCTATATCTTTAGAACCATTTGTCTTGAAACACCCCCCTGGCCTCATCCTACTGCAGTTTTACAGGGTGATGATGAATAAACGACAGCTTTGTGAAAGGGATGAATGTAGGAAGCGTGTGGGACATACAGGCATAGATGTTACCTGCACACTTATTCCTCTAGCTGAGATAATCTCATAAGGAAATAGTTTCAAAGAAATGTTTCTACTAATGCAAAAAAAAAAAAAAAAAAAAAAAAAAAGAAGAAGCACGAAAAGCTTCAGTATCAAGGAAGTTCCTCATGAAATCAGAGCTATCGAAAACCTTTGGATTGCAGCCCAAAAGGAAAGTCTTGCATGACTATGACCCAGGACAAGCCTATGGAACAATACTTAACAATTCCATGCTCAGCATTCCACAAAAAGACTTCCTGAAAAAGCCAGGGGTCAGCCCAAAATATCTCTGGCTCTGGATTTTATTCAGCATATACTACCAGGAAAACCTGGGCACATGGGAGGCAGATCTTGGGCCGTCTTGCTCCCCATCTCTCCTGGACTGTAAATATTCACACTGTCCACAGTTTTAGCTGCTGTATCAGTCATGTGGCCCTTTATTCTGTGCTGCAAATGGTGATGGAGGGTCATTCTCTCTTGACACCCCGCCACAGGCAAGGTCCCTTCAGGGACACAAGGCAGGCTGCATCAAACAGCCCAGTTTTGTCTCGCAGGACGAGCTGTGTGGGGACAGACACACGGCCTGCCCTTTACTGCATTGGCACATCTTTGCAAACCACCCAGATATATTCCTTCCACGTGTTACAGTTGGCTTGTGTGTGCAATGGCTCCGGAAAAAATTTGTAGGTGGTGCAACTTTCTAATGGTGCAACTGTCATAACGTCAGTGCCTTGAGGTGGCTTACTATATAAAAATGGAGTATTAACAATTTTATCTGCCTGTTGAAGCACAGTTGGGGTTTTGCTGGTTTGTCAGAGAGGAAATACCTTTGCCTCCTTGTGGTTTTTATTCCCAGGATTTCTTCCTGTCAAGTAATAAGTACGCCTAAAATTCACTGCATTGAGTAATTTCACAAATGGTTTCACATAAAAAGAGAAACAAAAGCATACTTATTTTGGAGAGGAGTTGGTAAAATTGCTGTTTTCCAGAAGTCTTTAAATTCCCTCTTTTCCTCACCTCCCTCCAAAGGTCCAAGTAAAGGCAAAGCACTTAGGATAAATTTCTGGCCCTGAGGAGTTAAAAAAAGGCAAAGATCTAGTTAGGTCTAGTCAGAAAATTGCAGCTCCAGAAGCAGGATACAGACTTACTGGCTGGCGGTGTTGTTTTTTCTACTGCATGAGGGTGCTCAGAGGACTCTGTGCTATGGGGCTGTGAGGCCAGGATGGGTATTTCTTTGTATTTGCCCAGAGAAGTTGTGGACGCCCTGGAAGTGTTCAAGGCCAGGCTGGATGGGTCTTTGAGCAACCTGGTCTAGTGGGAGGTCTCTCCGTCCATGGCAGGGGGGTTGGAACTTGATGATCTTTAAGGTCCCTTCCAACTCTAACCATTCTATGATTCTATTTTGGGTTCACTGGGAAGTTATGCTGTGGTTTCACCATTTCAGTTGAATAAAAATACTGGGATTTGGGCAAATTATGAATCATGTGGTGTTTAGCAATTGCAAACAGCCTGAGCTGGTTGTCCCATGGCGTAGCCTTCAGAGGTTGGTCCTTGCATATGCCCAGCATGGTCTCAGAGTTACTGGTTCGTCTGCAGTGAGGTGCTAGAAGTGCTCAGAAATGCAATGGGGGCTTCAGAGCACTCACCATTGCCTGTTACTGAGAGCTCAACCCCAGCTGAGATATGTTCTGATTTCTGCCAGGAGCTGCCTACTCTTGTGATGGGCTTACCACTTTTCTTTGACTTTCAAATTTTCTTTTTATTTCTTCTTCCAGTGTTATAATCTGTATTTTGAATTTTAATATTATTTCAGATCATCTAACAGTTTAGCATCTTAAAATTCTGTAGAGAATATACTTTCTAACTTTATGTAAAGCCAAATTCAGATGTATACCTATATATAGGTGTTTAATTTGGGGTATTTTAAGCACAGATAAAGCACTATTTGTGTAAAATATGTCTCTAAAAAGAGTTTAACTCTTCTTAGTGATCCAGATTACCTGACAAGGCAGTCCCTGTGGTTACCGGCTGAGATGAAAATGATAACCAAATTTTTGCAAAGTTGTCTCAACTTGTTTCCTTCAAAAGGTTAGCACCAAGTTCAAGGGGAGGCTCAGTAGATGTGTGGTATTTAACACAGTGGGTATTGTCAAGGTATCTATTTGCTCACATCAATGTGCCTGTGTGTGCAAGCGATTGTGCAGAGAAATATCTGTTATAGATACAAACCAGGTGTGCTCAGGGCAACCGCTCTCCCTTGTACCCCCTGCGCAAAGCACTGCTGAGGAGGCTGTTGTCCTCAAATGCTCCCACAGGCTCAGCAGAGGAGAGGGTCAAAGTCTTGATGGGTCTTTATTTTCCTCTTGGTTGCGGGGATTTGAGGAGCAGAGGTAGCTGGGGGGATGCTGCCCCATGGGAGGCCATGCAGCCCCCCTGCCACACAGCTCCCCATTCTCCCACCTGATTCTCCAGGAGAATCTCCTCTGTCCGCCTGCCCCTCAGGCTGTAGTGCTGCCTGTAAAGAACACCGGGGAGAGAGGAGGGAATAAAACTTGAAAGCTGATTCTGGTTTCCTTAGAACAGATCACACATCTCCTGTGCGTTTATTTCAATACATCACTGAGTACTGATTTCTCTTCCTTCTCATCTTCCTCCTTCTATTCTTGATCTTTACAGGGTACCTCCTCTCCCATGTGTTTGGGAGCAGTTCAGGGATGATTTATTCCCAGTAAAGCACTACCCAGTGCCAGAGGAGAGTAGGATCTTTGTTTATTTTGCCCTTGGGCTGCCCATGTTGTGGAAATCCTGCTGCACCACCATGCCAGCTCAGGCAGGGGGGAGTGGTGGTGGCTGGCGAGCTCCCAAGTCCCCTTGACTGAGATATCAGCTTCACATTCCCACTTCCTCTATGTATTAGTTCTAATCACCACCTCTTTCAAGGCTTCCTGTTGCCTTGTTTTGCAGCATTTCACCCGCCCAATTCTAACTTAGAAACTGAGCTGCACCCTTGCACTGCTGGGTCCAATGCAAGGTGTGACGGAGGGTCTGACATGTTCTCAGGGCATGGAGTTAACAGACCAGTTGATTCTTGCACAGTCATTGTGTTTCAATAAGGTGTAAGAAAGAGTTTGGAAAGATGAAAACCATTTCTTTTCACAACTCTCTTTGTAAAACCAGTGGTCTGTCCTCTCAGCAATGAAGTTTGCTGTGTATGGACAATGATGCATGACTGTTCAGGGATCCAAGCTTTAGCATCTTCATCCTTAATGGATATTCACACAAAATAGTTGAGGTTGAAAGGAGCCTCTGGACATCACCTGGTCCAACCTCCCCTGACCAAGCAGGCCACCTAGAGCCAGATGTCCAGGACCTGTCCTGGTGGACCTGAGGACCATGTCCAGGCGGCTTTTGAAAGAAAAAGCTGCTGGAAAGAGCCAAGTCCTTTTTGCTCCCCCCTGCAGGTAATTATTGCTAAGAGACCCCCTAAGCTTTCTCTTTTCCAGGATAAACAGTCCATCCCTTCAGCCCTTCTTTATAGGGGAGATGCTCCAGGCTCCTCCTCATCTTGCTGAACTCTCTTCAGTATGTCCATGTCTCTCTTACACTGGGAGCCCAGAAAGGAAAGGTAAAGAAATCTGTTTGGGAAACTATCAAAAGCAAGAACCAACTGATACAGCAGCTGTGACCTTTTTATCTTTTCAGTCCAATGAAGGGGGTTCAGCAGTGTGAGGTTTTGGGTTTGATTTCAAGTTGCCTCTCTGCTGAACCCTGCAAGCTTGAAAAGTTTCACTCTAAGTACAGTTTCACCATTCCATTTGCCAGTAAATTTCAGGTTATATTTTCTGTTCCACTCGACACTGAGCTAGTGGTTTTCAGCCTGCTACCCCAGCAGAAAATAAATCACTGGAAGAAACCTGTTGCTAAAGGCTTTCATTTGCTGGGCATAGGTCTCTGACTCTGCCAGAAAACCTGGAAGCCCCTGGTGTAATGTAGCTGCTCTAATTCCAAATCAATCAAGAGCTGCCAGACCCAAGCATCAGCACTCAAGTCTTGTGCTCAGAGGCTCAATGGTGTTGAAGGTGCTTATCGAAATTCACAAAACCCCCCACCTTTGCTTAGTGAGGCAGTCTTGGTGTGAGGAAATTTGTTCTGGGCAGAGGGGGGACAAGAGGTGTCCCACGGCTGGGACAGGGGCTGTGCCTTAGTCTTTCTTCCATAGGTCTTCCAAGAAGACCCCTTCCATAGTGGGGGGGTCATGTTGGGGGCTGACTTGCTGGAGAGCAGCTCTGAGGAGAAAGACCAAGGAGTCCTGTTGCATAATAGGTTGACCATGAGCCAGCAATGTGCCCTTGTGGCCAAGAAGGCCTATGGCATCCTGGGGTGCATCAAGAAGAATGTGACCAGCAGGTCGAGAGAGGATATTCTGCCCCTCTACTTTGCCCTGGTGAGGCCCCATCTGGAGCACTGTGTCCAGTTCTGGGCTCCCCAGTTCAGGAAGGACAGGGAACAGCAGAGGGCTACAAAGGTGATTAAGGGTCTGGGGCATCTCTCTTATGAGTAGAGGCTGAGGGACTTGGGTCTTTTCAGTCTTAGAAGGGAAGTCTGAGGGGGAATATGATTAATGCTTATAAATACTTAAAGGGTGGGTGTCAAGAGGATGGGGCCAGTCTTTTTTTCAGTGGTGCCCAGGGACAGGACAAGAAGAAATGGGCACAAACTTGAATACAAGAAGTTCTGCTGAAACATGAGGAGGAACTTCTTCACTTTGAAGGTGGCAGAGCTCTGGAAGAGGCTGCCCAGAAAGGTGGTGGTGTCTCCTCTGGAGACATGCAAAATCTTTCTGGACATGCTCCTGTGCAACCCACTCTAGGTGGACCTGCATTGGCAGCTGAAACCTACATTATTTGTACCAAAAGCTGAATGCAGCAGCACTGGCCCAGCCGCCAGCCCAGCTGCGGGTACAAGCAACACATGAAGGCTGTCACAGCCAGCCTAACCTGGGACACATCTGAGCAGGTGTAGCTGATTTTGTACTTAGAGGGTTTCAATTCACTCTATCGCAAACAGTTGCTCTCTGTGGTGTGTCACCTGCCCTGCAGAACAAGGCTGCCAGGAGTAGCAAGGTTGGCTCTTACTTCAGCATCTGACCTACCTTCCTGAGGTGCACACTAAATATCCTCCTGCCAAACCCTAAATCCCATGCTCTCAGGCTGGGACCTGGCCTTCCCGTGCCACCTCTGTCACACCTGAGAGTGGTTGAGAAGCTGAATGCTCAAAATCCAGTGCAAATCAAGGTTTCAGCTCATTGCCATTTTATAGGTTTAAGGAAGCATCTGTTTCACAATGTCAGCTTGGGAGTTTTTGCACTGATTTAATTCTGTGATTTTTAAATCACAACTTTTTTTTTCTTTTTTTTTTTTTTTAGATCAACAGTAACTTGGAATAAAAGAAGGGCCTAGACCTCCTGTGATAAGAAGCCAAAGGGCAAACAGAAAATGTGAAAATGCCATGTCTGATAACTGGAAACGTGGAGAACACACAGGGCTGTGTAGGCAGTGCATTCTCCTTGGGGTCAAAAAAAAAAAGCCTCAGGAAAATCTTTCTTTTGCAACTGACATCTCAATTTGCAATTCTGTCTCTGGGCATAGTATCTAACACATGCCTCACAAAATTCATGGGGTGGTAGCTAATTTGCTAATTTTGTGACCACAGATGTAATTTGTTTCATTTCAGGACAGTGCTTGCTCTTAGTGCCTTGCATTTTGCCTTTAAACAGTCAGGAATGTATTTGCAAGCTGCTGTAACAATGGTTCAAAGGACTGCCCAATTCAAGAACGACTGTTTTGTCTAAGCAGAATTTACACATTTTCATTATGTTCCTTTAGAATACACCACATTTGTGCCGGATTAGCTTTCATGAAAAAAAAAGAAAAAAGAGGCTGTCAATGAAGGCAGCTTGGGCTGCATGCTGAACTGCATTTTGCTTGTCTAAATGTACTCGCTGGAGGCAGATGGGCTGCCTTGTCTGCTCTGGAGTGGCAATGCTCCAGTGCCTTTTACACCAGGGTAATTAACCCATGATAGCTGTTTTAAACTTTGGATTGAGAACAATTTCATATTGCACTTGGATGGGTCACGTTAAACACCTTGAAAAATAATCCTCAGGTCTTAGATCTGCACCAGCACCAAGAGGCACACACATATATGTATGCATATGCCCACATATATGTGTATTTTAATTCAGTGAGCAAAGTAATTCCCTGAATTCCTCCTGTCAGCTAAAGGGTCTGATCTGGAGGGTTTCCTTGAGTCTTGGCCAAAGGAAGGAAGAAGCATTCAACCCTCTCTTTTCTTCAGTTTGCATGGTAGGAGGTAGCTCAAAGGATGGGAAAACGAGCACTTGCTTATAAAAGCGTAAAGGGGGGTCTGATTTTCCTTTTATTTGGTCCAGTTATAGCACTGGGATTAGCCTTGCTGTACCCAACACTAGGATCCAGTCCACTAATATTCTGGATGATTGCGTTGTGTTCCTTTTGAGTTTATGGCTCAGTAGTATTCTTTTTTCCTTTTTTTTCCCCCCTTTTTTCTGTATGTCAGAATTTCAAGATGTTTTATCCTGCAATTGCAAGGAAACATGATAGCTGGGTCTGATACCACTCAGAGGGAATTAACACTGGAGAGTAAGTTGAAGGGGGCTGCAAAGTGGATCTAAAAGGGGAAAGTGAAGGGCAGGTGGTGTGTAAGGGGGAAAAAAGGGAAAAAAATGTTTTAAATAGATGGACTGTGGTGGGAGGTTTAGTGGTAAAGGTATATCACAGCAACCAGAAGCTGTGAAGTGATCAGTGCTGCTGAACTTCATTGGCTGAGTAGCCAGGGAATTTGGGGGGGCTGTGTTTTGGTACAAGAAGAACTTACCCAAGAGGCAATATTGCTCCAAATGGCTTGGTGACCTTAAGTCTCAAACTGGGTGTTGTATCCATCATGTTCTTGGGACAGGAGAGATGATAGAAATGTCATATCATGTTTGCACAAGCTGCAGCTTTCCTTGTCACCACAGTTATATTGCACAACTATTCAGATTCATGCATTTGCAGTTTAATTAAACCTTATCTTCACCTTTAATATCATGCGCCCTGACGTGATTGAGCAAACGGAGCAGTTGGCCTCGAGAAATTTTTATTCCCAGAGCTCCCTCCTCCAACCTTTGACATGATCCAGGCAGTGACTGCCACCAGAGCCTTTATAGCAGCGTGGTGGATGGTCATACCACTGAAGGTTTTTCTTCTCTGGTGGCAGGGACTTTTGTCTCCCCTGTGTTGTGGTCTCCCTATCATTCCCACACTTCCTTGCTCTCTGCTGTTTTTACTTGGGAGCCCTTCAAAATACCACCTGCAAGGTGCTTATGTTTGCCTGCTGCTCCTCTGAGGACTAGCTCCAGGACAGAGAGGCATTGGATAGGAGACCTTGATATTCAAACTGGATGTTGTACTCATTATGATTGAAACTTGTATGTCCTGTTGAAAGCCATTTTTATTTCAACAGGACATTTTCAGTGTAAGTCAGTCAGTTCCCTTTTTTCCCCTAAGTGATGATAACACTGTCACATATTGCTGTTGTGTGTGCAGCTCCTTTCCCTACAGCTGGCAGAGGTTAATATGGTTCATGTACAGATGGCAAAGGTTAATTTTGTTCACATAAAACTGAATGGTTTAGCCTTTATCTGCCCTGACTGCTGTTTATGTATTGCTGCAGTTCAGAGGAGAATGACAGGTTTATTTTCAGCTGGCAATCAAAGACAAGTTCGTATCTAATTTCCACCAAGTAATCTTGGTCTTTCCGTAATGAGTCACTGCTTATGTCATGGACTTTTGAATCCTAACCACAGTCCTGTACTGATTTTTCTGCAATGACTGATGCGTTACTGTCAGTTAATGGAAATCTGTGTGCACTGGCCAGGCTTACTGGGGAAATTAAGCCACTGGTTTTCTGGGCAGGACATCCTTCAGCACATTGTGGTGGGTGCAGGAGGCAAGCGTGTGCTGAAGCAGAAGCAGGAGGAACTGAGACAGGCACAGAGTGAGCTTTGAGGTTATATCCATTGCTGGAGATCAGCCTCCCCAGAGAGACTGGGTGATGGTGGAGGTACTTTACCAGTTTTAACAGCACGTGCAAAAGAGGTGGGGCTCCCAGGGGTGAAGCCATGGACTTCAGCTCTGAAGGTCACCTTACCCTACCTCTGTTTCTTCCAGGAGCTTATGCCCACAGTGTGGTGCCAGCTTTGAAGGACCTAACCTTGCTGCATGTCACAGTGCCAACCGCATCCCCCTCTCCACGGGGAGGGGTGTGAGCAGCAGGGAGGTCTACCCACACACAAAGAGCAGTGACCACAGTCCTGCCTGGGGACTGGTGGTGGCCACACAGCTGCCGGTGCATGCTTCAGGATCCTTCTTCATCTGGCTGTGGACTTTGCTGTCATTACTGAAGCAATTAACCAACCCTGATATCATATCTTTATAAACGTCCAGTTCAGCACCTGCCCTTCTGCACTTTGGGGCTCATCAGCTCGTCTCTGGTCATCACAGAAGACCAACACCTTATTTGTGGTGCTCCATAGCCTTGGTTTTTTTTCGGAAAGGCAGTGTTAGCTACAGCTACATTTCCTCTCCTCCATTTACAGTGAGCTGGGGTAGCCTTTATCCTCCCCACAACTTGCCAACTGCCAACATCTGCCTTCCGCAAGGTCAAGACTGCTGCTCCCACCACCCACCTGTACAGGGGCTGCCAGGAGTGTGGAAAAGTAAGGTGATGCTTCCATGAAGGATCCTTCCATGGAGGATCCTCAGCCCCTGTAGAAATGGACATCTTCATTTATTCTTTACTTAACACTGGCCTTGGAAATTAAAGAGTCCCAGCAGCTCAGGTGGCACAGCTTTCTTCTGGGTGCTCCTCTTTCCCACAGCAGGCAGGGATTTCTGTCTGCACACTGATGGACAGAAGGGTCCAGTTACAGTTAGCAGGCAAAACCATTAGAGCCCGCCAGAAGCAATGCAGGTGTGATAAATATTGCATGAATGTGCCTGCTCTTTGCCCATGACCTTCTGCCATCTTAGGAAGGGAGGGCTTTTTAGTCAAGGGCAAAATGCAAGGCAAAAAAATCCCTGTGCATCTGAAGGAAGTAAGAGTCATGAATCCAAATTCTATAAAGTTGAAGATACGTCTTCTGTGGTAAAGTGAGACTAAAATAGCTAATATTTATAAAGCTCTTAAGAATGAATTATTGATTGCAATTATAAGAGACAATTATCCGCCTGAATACAGCAGAAATTTAGCTCACCTGTTGTGACATCAAACTGGCACAAAGTGAAATTATTGCCATATCAGACCAACACCAGCTTCTGAGCATTTCCCACACCTGGGGAAACATCTCCCATCTTTTGGGCTAATGTAAGTCTTGCTTCAAAACCAAAGTTGCTCAGATAGCATTTGTGCATAACTTTTCTTCTGCTTCTCAAAATTCAAGCGGACCTGATCTGAGGCAGTCCTCAAGATGAACTTGATCCATCCACTGGCTGTTTTTACAAAATCCTAAATACTAGATGGGAGCCATCATGAAAATGCAGCCAAGGCTGCAGCTGTGGTAACTCTGGACAAGGGTACATGGAGCAGACCTAAAAGGGAGAGAGAGACTGAGAGTACTGCAGTGGCTGTGTAGGAGCTAAGACTGTCTTGTCAGGCCACTCTGCACCTCTGGGATCTCCCACAGGCTTTGTTTGAGACTCTTCTTCCCTGTGCAATAATCATTAAGTTTTTTTTCTAGGATGCCCCATGACTGTAGAGCAACTCCAGCTGGATAAGACCTTATTGCATTAGTAGAGGGCACAGCCTTGTGTTACTACCGAGAAATAGTTCTTCTCTCTTCTGTGTCTCTAGCCCCCAATGCCCGTTGTTTCATTTCTCCTACTTTTGGACAAACCAAAGAGTACTTCATTCTGCTGATCTCTTCCACTATTGCATCTCCATGCTGTCTTTTCAGTCTGGAGGCAAGGGTACCGCTATTACTTTGTGGCTATATCACTGGTGGGACACTTTAGAGCATTCAGTTCTTAATTTAATGGTATTTTCCTTAGCAAAGAGATAATATTATTAATAAGAGGAGCCATGCCAGGAGCCTGGACAGCATGAACCTGAATACTGAACAAGCCATCAGCAGCTGATACAGCCCTCTTGCTGTTTCTGAGATTGAGGACTAGAGTGAAAGATGTTAATTGCCAACATTTGTGTGAAATCTCCAAGCATAAGCCAAGCTGCTGTGAATGTCAGAGAGCACACTCTGCCTGTGACAAGAGCAACACTGTGTAATGTCCTTTTATTTCAGGCCAAGATAATAGCAGATTATCTCACGTTTCCATCAGCTAAATGCATGCACACAGACTGCTCCTGCACTGCAGTGTGATCCCATCTGGCCTTCAGTCTAAACAACTGCTCTCTAGAGACAGAGAGCAGCTTTCACAGAGGCTCTACCTGATTTTGCTTGGACTTACAGTAGGAAGTATTAAACATATTGCGCTTTCCTGGTAATATTGGCATTACTTCCAAGCAGCTTAACAGGCTTTGAAATTAGGAGTATTCATAGTGCAACATTAAAATTGGTTTCGGATCAGCTTCTGCCTTGTTCTGCCTGGCAGGCAGGAGAACCTCTAAACAGAATATTTTACAGTATTAACTATCTACTCTTTAATTTCTTAGATTTGCTTCAGTGGTCTGACATCTCACCATGTCAGGGTGCATGAAGGTCTGGGAGAAGATCTCAGCCTGCAGTAATCTGGAGAAAAAAGTCTTTTATTTTTGTTCCCAAAACTGCCATCTTGCGCAGACAGACATCTCCACAAATGGAAGAAGACCACTCACCCCAAACCATCTCTGAGCTAACAATCAAGGATCAGCCCTCTCTTCTGGAAAAGGGGTCACCATGTTTAGAGTAAGAAGTTTATGCCCAGAACAAACATAAGCCCTTGCTGGAGGAAGTAAGGTGTAGGCTATTGATTTAATCTTTGGAGCAGCCTGGCTCCCTTTGTTCTTTCCCCTCTGAGAAAACTCCAGAGATGAGTGAAGACAAATGAGGTTATTCTTTTATATTATTTTGTTTTAATCAGGGAGATACTGCATTTGTCAGTCTGCATTGCTTCTGACACAGTGAAAGCTGTGAATTAATCCTGGAGTCTGTGAGCCTGATTTATGTGCCTATTTCCATTGCTTTGATAGCATAAGGAGATGAAAAACTGGGCATGAATGTGATGAGTATCTACCAAAAAAATGTATGTGCAGACAAAATGGCTTCAGGTATTCTTAATGCAAATGTGAATTGGGCTCAGAGCATCCAGGAGCTATTCAAAGCTCAGGATACCTGTGACCAGTAGTGATGATAAATTTCAGCAATTCAGCTCATCAGTTCTTCCCCTTCTCACATTGGGTACCTGCTTGCACAAGGAGCTTCTTGGAGCTGAAGAAAAGGGACCACTGGATAAATAAATACGAGGTTTTCCTACTGATTTCTTTTTCAGCATACAGAAGCAACCTGAGGACTTCTGAAGTGCAACCTTTTCTTTCTTCTTTTCTTCTTCTTTTTTCTTTTTAATTAACCAGAACCTTTCCTTCCAAATGGTAAGGCAGTGGAAATAAACAATAGAAATAGAACAGGAAGGTAAATAGACCTTTTGGGTGTTTGTAGCCAAGGGACTCTCTTCAGCTTAGCCGCTTAAGTACCAGTAGAAGAGGAGCAACCCCAGGCAGATGGCACTTGGGGAAGGGGTGCAGCGCCCCGTGTCCAGGCATCTGTGACAGAGAAGGAAGATGGGAGGCAGAAACAGTCTTGGGTGACCACATCTACAGAGGAGGAAAACGCTTGTCCCTGCCTCCACCCCAGCCTTGCTTCCTCTCTGCCACAGGACCCTCACCTTCCCTTTGCTGGTCTCCAAACAAACCAGGACCTTGCTATGAATCATCACTCCCCCTGCTCTTCTCTTATGCTATACCTCTTTCCACCTTTCCCAGCTCACCCAGGATCCCCTTGTCCACCTCCTCCCTTTAATGAGATGAACAGGGACTCTGAAAGTCGTGTGGGTTTGCTTTGAGGAGGTGCTGCAGCACCCTAATGCCACCATTACATGTGTAATGCCACCAATACATGAGTGTAATCCCACCATTACACTCACATGAGTGTCTGCTTCTCCTTCTGCTACTCGTATGACCTATGTTCATCTACACCTGAGGTTCATAGTGGAAAGCCTCACACAGCATGGTCCAGTGAGTCAAAAAGTGCCCCTCCATCTCTGCTCAAGCCTCCCTCCACCCCATCCATGGAGAGCAGGGCAGGGAGGGGGGAGGATGCACTGGCAGTATGGGAAAAAAAGACCTTGGACCCCCATGGCCAGGTGCCTGTGGAAAGGCAAATCTGTCAGCTGGGAGGTTCTTCTCAGCACCCTGTGTAAAATAACTCCTACAGGAGCTTGAAGAGGATGACATCTGGAATGACTTTGCCTGTTCCCTGCCTTTCACAGGGGGGATGTGGATTGTTTCCATCTCTGCAGCACCTGGCACAGCAGGGGTCCCTCATGACACTATAGAATACTATTGAACCCTTCACTGTCGAGCACTTAGTGAAGTGAGCACTTCAGCACTCGCTGGCACAGGAGGCAACACCTGGGCTGGTGTTCTGGCCACCTGCTCCTCTGTGGCTTCTCCTTCGTGCTCCTAGGAGATGCTGAGATCACCCCCCATGCTTGGTGTGATCTGTGTGCCTTCATACAGCAGGGATGTGACATGCAGACCTGTGAGCTCTCCTGGCCACTGGTAAGTCCCATGCCCAGCCTTTCATTGGTATGCTGTGCTGTGGCCTCTGGGACCAGCATCTGGGGAGCACCATGTTCCCAGCCCCCTGGAACTGTGTACTCTGCATGTGATCACAGGTCAGATGCCATCCCAGGGTGCCTATGAAGTGTGTTATAGAAGATGGACAGCAAGGTGAAAAATTGGTGTTTGGGTGTTTTTTTGGCTGGGCTGCCTCCTCTGTAACTATCGCTCATGTTCATAGCCATGAAACAGAAAATCTGGCAAAACACTGCTTTTCTCTTTATCTTTCCCACAACAATGGCTCTCAGCATCTTTCTTTGGCTATGTCAAAAAACCCCACACCTTTCTTTAGTGAAGAAGCAAGTGATGCCAAGTCCTCAACCTGTGACAGTCAGCATACAGCCAGAGTGCTGAAAACTGGAAATTCAGTACTGCTTTAAGCAGGCGAAACATTTTAAAGTAGTCTGAAAATATGCACAAAGCCCTTATTTCTGCTCCCTGGACACCATCACTTAACTTCCCATCACAGCCAATGAGTTTGCTTGCAAGTCCTGGCAATGATGCCTGTTTTTCCATTGCTTTGGTAGCACCTTTTGTGGATATTTGTGGCCCCATTGCTTGAACTGATGCAACCCAGTAGACGTGCAATTACTTCTTGGCACATGGCAGAAAAGCCCCACCTGGAAAAAGGACTTACCTGACTCAGGCTGGTTGACTTAATGGAAATGGGAGTTGCGGCACTTTGATAATAGCCTTTCCTCCTCACTTAATTTTTTTCCAGCATCAGCACTCCTCTCGGAGAGTCCTCATGGACACCTCTCTCACAAGAACAGATTATGGGTGGCACAACCTCCGTACTGGCTTAACGCCTCCACGGCTTAATACCTCCACGGCATGGCTCAATGTCGTGGCTCAGTACCACAGGCATGGGATGATGCAGCCTCAGCAGAAGCAAGAAAGGTGTTGCCACCCATTTTCAGTCCTTAGTGTTCCTGCAGCCCAAGAAATACACACCCTACTTTGCTCCAAGCATTGAGTTACCAAAGAAAGACTGACAGCTTGAAGATAACTCCAGGAATAGCAGAAAAAAACTAATCCTTTGAGATCTCCTGTCACAGGTTGGTGTGGGAAACTGGAGGTCAGCAGCACCTCTTTTGTCACCAAGAACCACGGATATACAACATCACCAGTCTGCAACAACCAACGGTAATGCTGAGGTGCCAGTTTGCCTTCATTTCAACTCTTGTGGAAGAACCAACTAGTGCTCAGATGATTTCCTTTGATTATTGGACTGCATGAGGCTAAGAAGCAGGGAACATCCATGCCACGCTTTGAAGGCACTCGGTTGTAGAATGCATCAGTGCTTTTCTCCCCAGCACTGGACGTGAGCAATCGTTTCTACCATGTCTGGGTATTGGGACCTGTGCATGAACAGCTTTGCCCGAACGACCTCCCCTCCATGGGAAGCTCATGTCACCACAGTGATGTGGAGGTGGAGAAACAGGATGGTAAGGGAGAAAAGCCAGGGGGTTACAGGGGGTGTTTGCTGCGGGGGGCAGCTGACCATGGCAGAGGTGGGTGGTCACTGGCTCTCCAGCCTCCCATACCTGTCCCTGCAGCCCCTCTGCAGCAGGGACTGAAGCCACAGTGTGCCTGTCCTGTCCTCCAGCATTGCTCCTGGGGGGACAACACCCA
>BJBW01009356.1:0-22833 GCA_004320125.1 Scolopax mira
TGGGCAACCTGGTCTAGTTGGGGGTGTCCCTGATGACTGTGGGGAGGTTGGACTAGATGACCTTTGGAGGTCCCTTCTGGGCCAGATGATTCTATGATTCTATGATTTTATTTTTATTAGTACTATTATCCAGGCAAGTGCTTTTGTCCCTTCCTATCCAGCTAGATAAAATTCAAGGGCGACCCAATTAACCCCTCTGCTTGCTCTACCACGGCTTTGCTTCATTCAAAACTGGCACCGGTTTAAAGTTCAACATCTCGGACTCTGCTCTGGCATCTTCTACATGATGGCAGTGAAAATGGCAGCGCTTGGAGAAATTACTGGCTGGAGCACAAACTCTGGCTGTATGATTTTCATTAGCACTAACGAGTATCGAGCAGCTGATGTCCTGCCTAGGAAAATGACTGTATCTCTAAGTATTCATCCCAAATGGACGTACTAGCGGAACAACAGGCTCTGCAGCCCTGGCTTTCTCAGCGCTGCAAAGGGACTTAACTCTCACAGGGTTTTGCTTCTTTTGGTCTGCTTTGATGATTGTGACACTTGATAACAAGCCTGTGTATGATCTGGCATCTGCTTTCCCAGCTCCCCCAACCACATCAGAAGTCTATTTGGCTTATTTAAATAAACCCATGGCTCCTGGAGCTGTAAACTCTATGCAAAATCTTTCTTTGGTTTTTAAGATGTTTTTATGAGTTTCTCATCACTGCAAGGAACACTGAAGAAGTGAAAAGCACTACACAGTCCAACCCTACATAATGCAGCCAGCCAGGAAAAGTATCCCATGTGTGCTTGTTTTTAAAAAAAAAACCTGATGGAGATATTTTTTCCCCCAGTTAATCTCAAGATTAACTCAAGATGCTCGGCTGACCCTGCAGCTCTCAGCCCTCTTCCATCCTCCTCCTGCACCAAAAAGCCTCTCCCTGCCTCACCAGGGTGTCCCATGGAGCAAAGTCCTTGGGGGAGTCACTACCTGCATCATGGCTGACATTTCCCCCATTGTAGGTGGAGGTACCAAAGAGATAACTGGAACGAATAGAAGAGAAAGGGAGATGGGTTCCTCTTCCCCTGTGGTCCCACCATGATCACCATGCTTGGTCCACCAAGCTTGTGTGCATTCAGGTGTCCCAGAAGTTTGTTAACTGAGCTGAATTCAGTGAACTTACTAGTGGACATCGGTGAAAATCAAATAACTGTTTAACAGATAGCCATGTGAGCTGTCACCCCACTTTGTGGTCAGCAGCTCTGGCAGAAGTTCCCACTGGTGCTACTGCCCATCCCGTCATCACTGTCAGCCTTTGCCTCACCCTGAGGGTGAGGGGTGATTCATGGTCTCCACCAGGCTCCATCACCACTGCATCTCCAGAGTCAACCTGCTGAACTCTGCAGGTCTGGCCTGGTCTATGTTTGCAGCTCATCTCTGCTGACGTTAGCTTTCAGCAGCAGCCTTAGCTCACACTGGAGTCCAGAGAAATGAGGCCATTGCACCTTTCAAAGCAGTGTGGTAACTCCAAGGACAGTTTTATTCTCTCTGTAGCCAAGCGAGCAAGAGGCAATAAATAACATCCCCATCCAGGGAAAAGGCAGGCGTTATATGTAATGGGGGAATCCAGCCATTGTGGTGAGTAGAAAGACTGGCTTCAGAGGAGAGACTGGAGAGATGAATAATAAGATATATATCTTAGCTAAATGGCAGCCATGAGAAGCAGAACTTGAATCTATATGTTTTTCAAGAGTGTATCCTGAGATGAAGAATATTTAGTGACTGGCCAAGGGGACAGCAGTCAAGAAACTGATGTTTTTTCAATCTGTATTAGTACGAAAAATAAAGTCCATGTAGATACACTGGAAGTGATAAACGCCAAGTAAGGAAATGCCTGCAGAGTCTGGACACAGACAAAACAGCCAGGATGGAAACAGTAAGTTTGTCTTTGTGGGGGTGGCTTATCACAGGGCTTTAATAATTCATGTTAAAGCAGTACCACAGAATCAAAGACCAGAGTATCAGGCTGTATGCATCCTGCAAGATCTTTCCTGCACTAAAAATTGGTAGTTTAAGGTATGGAATGAAAGGTGAGGGATGGAGACAGGCAGACACCAGGGTCATACGAGGGAGGACCGGGCAGCTCTGGTCCTCAAGCCCTGGGCAAGGAGCTTATAGAGGGCAAAAATTATTTTCTTTGGCAGATCTCCTTACTGCTGACAGTGAGAGGGAGCAGGGAAGGTATTTGTGCGATGATCTGAGAAAGAAGGACCTGCATGTCCATTGCGATGACATACCTGCACCATGCCTTCTCCTTCCAGCACTCCACTCCTCCTGCAGTGGAGGAGTGACATGACTGACATGGAGTGAGCTGGCACCCATCTAGGCTGGGAGAGGAAGACCTACGGCCTTAGTCCTGGGGGCATCCAGCCATTGGCCCACTTCTTTGGATCCCTCCTGTGATATTCAGGACAATCTTGGGAGTTAAGGATAAGGACAGAAGCCACATTTGCAAGCAATGAGTTGTTTCACGCAGTAGTGAAGGACCCAACTTCATCAGATGAAAGTGCTGGTAGGAAAGCCAGAGGGGAGAAGGCATGCGAGAGCTTGCAGCTCATTTAAAGAGAGAAGAAAAGGGCAAAGGAAATTTGACATAATTTATGAACTGCCAAGAGGCCGAAGCCTGAAGAAAGAGATGGCATGTCCTGTGACGGCAGTGAGTGGCACACTCTGCAGGTGTCCTGGGCAAATGCAGACCTAACATTTTTTCATAGCTCCTTCACTCCCTCCTTGGTTCTTTCATCCACCCACAACCTGCTTCATCACAGGGACTGGGAAAGAGCTTAGCACAGAGATGTGCTCTCTCTGACTGCGGGCAGGACCCACAGTGCAGAAGGACACACTCGCCCATCCTGCTGTCCCCCCAAACTTCCTCCCCAGGGAGCTCCTCCTGAGCTACTGTTCCCTTGGAGATGTCCATGAGCTGCCTCAGCACCAGTAAAATCGATCCTGCACGGATCTGCATAGGTGACATAGACCAGGCAAAACATCCTTGGGCTGTTAAAATCCCGGGTGGTGTGCGGATGCTGACCTGCCTTGGGAGCAGGTTGTGTCACCCCTGAGTGTTACCCACCCTGGCTGAGAGAGGGAGAGGACATGGTCTTGCTGGGATGTGTCTAGGATCACCCACTGACTCTGACACCAGCTGCTCTCCGTGTCCCACAGGCTCTCCCAAGCTGCTGTGACTGTGAATTTCTGAACCACACATTCACTTGACAAAAATCAAGTCGGACACCACCATTTTGGTTGATGCTCTAAGAGAATAGTTTCATCCTTAGAGACAAACACCTGCATCCCGAGTTCAGTTCATATCAGAGGGCACAGCCCAAGGAGCCAGGGCAAAAGTATCCTCATTTCCAGCTGTGCTGCCAACTTGTTACATGCCCTTGGTCTATTTGCTCAAATTATTCACCTTGTTTTCCCCAGGTATAATGAGGGTAAGAATCTCACCTCCCCTGAAGCTCTGCAGAAACAGGGTCTATGCTGAGTAAAACACACACTATATGGGACACTGCAAGCAGAAATGCTTCTCTGTCCTCCATACACACCTCCAAGGGCTCACTTGGAGAAGGCAAAATTATGAAGTACCAAGTGTGGAAGAGAGAAATCTAATAGAACAGCTTTTTTTTTAAGACAAGTATTTGACCTCTAGAAGCCATCAGAGGATGTTTAATGACAGACTGAACAGATCTTCTGTCCCATGCTAATCAAAAAACTTGAAAAAGCTCTAATCAAATGCTCATGAGCACTTTTTTTCCTACTGTAAAAATGGAATTTAATTAAAATTGGAGAGACGGAGATTCATCTGACTCAGTGGGACTTAGGCCCCTGCCTCTCAAAGCACTTGAGGACATCTTTTAAGCCCCACAGCTGATGGCTGTGGCATATCAGCTAGTGGCTGGCTCCAGGGTGGATTCCCCACCATGTTTAAGGGCTGTGCTGTTGGGAGATGGATTTAAGCACATGTTTAATATTAAGCATGTGCCAAGCATCATTCTAATTCACAGCTTTTCTGAGAAGGTGCTGGTGTCATTGTTTCTCCTTGGAGCCTGTCCCTGTGCACATGTGAGAAGACACATCACAACAGTCTGGAAGAGCAAAGCATTTTGCAATGCTTTTCCAGACAGTAAATTCAGGACAAGTTTATTTGGTTTGAATATTTTGGCACTTGTGAATGTAAAATTCTCCTGTTTCCATTTTCCTCTGCATTCCACTTAGAACAATATCAATATCGAACTGCTCATGGTTCTCACTCCAGTCTTTGGGCAAAGTAAGTCTATAAGTGAGGAAATCTGCACTTTTCCCAGGGCAGAGTTGGGCCCAGCATATCTCAACACATCTGAAGCTGCATTTCTTCTGGAGCCAGGATGGGTACAAACTGATCCCAAGTATCCCAATGCACCAGCCCTGGGATAAGATGGGCTGATGATTGTAGAAGGTCCTGCCTTCGTTCTGCTGCTGGAATGCCTCTTCCCGGACCTTTAGTGGCTCATGCCCATCAGAGAGGACCTCCAGCTGCCAAGAAGGAGGTAAATGGAATTAATAACTAGGACTCAACCTCATGAGCACAGGACCAGCCACAAGGTCATGCCAGAGAAGACCACAGAGAGCTTCCGGCAGAAGAGACAATCTGCAGGACAGATGGCAAAAGCTGCAAACAGCCTGCAGAGATTGCTCCCCAGGGTGATGGTACCAGTGCTGGATGCTTTAGTCAACTCACTTCTCCTGAAGTGATTTCAAACAAGCCCTTGGCTGTGGGCAGATTTGTTTAAACCCCACTGGAAAGCACCAGAATAGCAGATAGCCACTGGCTCTTGCAACCCAGGGTGGATACCAGCCTCCATTTAAAGGGTCTAACCAGCAAATCAGACTGCCTCTCCCTTGCTTTCTGCCTGCCCAGCCTGATACTGTTCCTCTCTACAACCTGTGCTGCTGCTGAGCCCTACTCTCAAACCCCAAATCTGTCACCACTGCCCGTTCTTTGAGGGACACTGGAATGACCTGCCTGACAAGGAATGTCATAATTAACGCTGCCTGTACGCTGCTGAAATGTTAACGCTTCTATTAACACACTTTATTGACTTGCTTTTAACACCACAGGTGGCTTTTCAAGAGCTCAGGCTTGATTTAAATCACATCCACTGCTTATTGCTTTAATTATGGAAATGGCCAGAGCAAGGGAGCACATTTCTGGAGTCAGGCTCTCATGAAAAGCAGGAGGGAGGAAAAATTGCATGGTTTTATTTTCTGAACAAGTATATGGAGATCAGGAACGGGAATGGGTGCGGATGCTTCTCCACAACCTGGCTTGGACTTTTCCCAATGATCTACCATGGGCACAATTCAGCGTTTTCTAGCAGTGTTAAATTCTGTCCGTGGTGGAGCTGGGGTGAGAAATACAGGCTGGGGTGTCTAAAGCCAGCACAAGCCCAGAGCAAAGCCCTCACTGCACAGGAGGGGGACAGGACCTTTGCAGATGTGCCTGGGTTCAGTCTCAGCAGCGAGGGGCTACACAGAGAGGCTGGGAGATGGGATACACCTGTGTGACCATTGCTGTCTCTGACCCCATCTTCCCACTGCGAAAGGATGTCATTTCCCTGCCCCTCAGTTCCTGTAGGGTTGCATCCATCCTTTGGTTTCCATCAGACGGCCTCCGACATCACTCTTTCTGTGTATCTCCCTGCTCCGCAGGCATTTCACAGCTTCTCCTGAGCCTTCCACAAGCACATTCCCCTCCATCCCCCCTCTGCTTCGCTCTTCCACCAGCTTCTTCCCCGTTTTTATCTGCATACCATTCCACGCACTCAGCCCTTGTGCTGTCATGCAAAACCGTGAGGAATGAACCGAGTGATAAAGCAGCCGGGGCCAAAACACGGAGGCTCCAAACCCCCTGGTTGTGTTTCGGAGTTGTAAATTAGACCCTTCAGCAATGGGTTAAGCAGGTCATTAAAAAGTGAAAACACTGGGAAAATGTTCAAAAAGCAGCACCCCCTCCCCTCCCCGCCTCCCTCACTGCAAGGGACCTAAATCACAACCACTTTACCGGTGTGCTGGGATGCTGTCATTTATGCCAGGTATTTTTGGCACTGCCCCGGCTGTGGCGGTAAATTATTATTACTCTGGCTGAGCTGACACCCTGCCAGAAAAGTTATGGGATAAACAGAGTGCCCCCGGTGGGGGGATGTGGGGTGGTACATGGCAGGGGGGATGGCAGGGACTGCGTGTGCCATATTGGCTCGAGCTGGAAAATATTTGTGTAGCCTCGGGACCATTTCCACAGTCGCTGTCAGGCTCAGGGGCTGCTCGAGTCAGGAAAGTACCATCTCCAGAGCAGAAATGTGGGAGGAAGAGGTGATGAGCAGGTCCTTAGAGTTAACACAGGTAAGGACCAGAAAAGATTGGTCCATGGGTACAGCCTGCTACTTTCCAGTAAGTTAGAGCTTATAAATCATTTTGACAAAATAATTAAAGCATGTATGTGCTGTGATTTATAATACTGTCTCTCGCCTGTTACACCCTAACCCACAGTGCCTCTGGATACAGAGATGTATAAAACCAAGGGAAAACCATTCTGAGATACCCCTGAAAAGACTATTCTCATCCCTGCACCATGAAGTCTGAATCCAGAATGACTCCAGATCAAAGGTACCACTCTGAATCAGTGCTGCTGTGGGTTGGGTGACTCCGCTAGAGCTGAGGTCTGCTAAGATCTGAATCTCCACCACAAGACAAAAAGTGGGGCTTGGTTGTCTGTCTGCAGCCTCCAAGCTATGTCAGAGAGAATTATGAGGAAAAAAGAATAAAAACTGAAGGCACGAATAGCTACCTTCTTAAATTCATATAGTATTAAACTAGAGAAAAATCCTGTTGTGGAGGCAATTACAGAAATGCACAGTTCTGTGGACTGAGAGCTTATCCTGAGCTAAAGCTTTGAGTGATGGGCAAACATCATTATTAAAGTTCGTGAGATCAGATCCCCATGCTCTGGAGGCCAGCCGAAAACATCAAACCAAGTTTACTATTCAGCTTGGCACGGTATAATCATAAATGAGAGAATAAAGTAATTTAGGATCAAATTAGTCCTTTAGATGGAAGAAGAACCTTGGCCCTGGAGGCTTAACAAGGAAGGGACCTGGAGAGTTTGTCCAGAAGGGAATGGCCCCTTCCTAATGTGCAGTGATGAAGCATGTAGGTCTTGATGAAGTTTTATTTTTATTGTGACTCCTCTGAGGGCTAGTCCAAACATTAACAATCCAAAATTATTTTAGGGAATGTTTTACTGGGGAGGAAAGAGGTATACAGGGATCAGAAATATTGTCAGATCTTCTCTAAGAGGAAAAGATGTGATTTCTCAACAGCCTCATCTAGACCACCCTTGAGGACATACCACATGTATCTTGAGATCCTGGTCCTCTGAACAGCCAAGGCAGGGATGGGAGGGATGTATTGATGGTCCACTCAGTTTCTTTTCCCAGGAAGGCAGAAGGGACGAGGAGGAGAGGGGAAAGAGGGCTCAGCCAGCTGTGAACTCAGAACACGCCAGGAGATGACCACCACATGCCAAATCAGCAATGTCCACAGGAGAGCTCAATAAATGAGGAACTATTTAGGAGGAAGATGAGACAATTTGGCTCCAGATTATTTGACTGACCCAAGCAGTAGCAGAGAGATTAGTTTGGAATCTTGATTTTAAAAATTTCCTCTTTTTTTGGTCTAGACTTGATCAGTTCCGTAATATACACATTCCCTCTCCCCTTCCAAATCAACTGCCAGTGAGTGACATTTCAGTGGAGTAGCATCCTACTGGTATATAAATGAAGCTTTTATACATTCTTGGAAGAGGTAGTCGTCTTCTGAGATTCTTGGAATTCAAGTCAATGATGAAAAAAAATGTATTTTTTTAAACCTGAAAAACTTTTTTTTTTTTCCCTAACAGATGCTCTATGCAAATGTTGAAATAAGTATATTAATATCAAGCTCAGCCATCTGTTTAAATAATTTCTCAGGGGAAAAAAAAAATTGTAGCAAGAGTGACATGAAAAAATAAAGCTGGGTAGCAGGTTTCAACAGGGTATATCCCGTCAGATTACATGGACTGATGAATGAGGGCAGTTTCTGCAGGAAGTGGCCCCACTTCCAGCAGAACTGGTGGTTTTCTTGCGACAGCCCCAAACTGCAAGATCACCCTCTACCACATTAGTTTTAATTCTTGCAAGGCCAGGATGCTACTGAGTTTTCCAGAGTATAAAGGGCCTGAACCAGTATCCAAAGGCAGTCAGCTCAGCTCTCCATCCTAGGCTCCCTCTGGAGCTGATGGAGAGATGTAGGCACTTTTAGGATGTGAATCATCTGCCATGCTTTGGGATGAGCTTAATCACACCCTGGGCTCTTGAGCAGGCATGCGGGAAGGCTACAGGGCAAGGGAAAAAGCCTCCCAAATATCCTAGCCTTTTTACTAGGTGGGAGGGAGGAGGTCCAATTGGGTGGACATTGTGACACAACCTGGATGCAGTGCGAACATTGTGCAGGTCACACCTTCTCCAAGAGTGAGTCTGGAGGGCATTCTGCCTTCCTTTGCTTTGGGGCCACATATTCTTGTAGGGGTCCTCCATCCTCAAATACAGTGTGGCAGTGATCGATCAATGACCTGTGGATTTTCACCCCAAACCTGTTTGGTCCCTTCCACCCACTCCCAATAGGTTCTGAGCGATGCTGGGTGAGCAAAGCTGCCCAGAGGGAGGGTGCTACGGCGCTGCCCATGCAATCATTGCAAAACAAACCTCCAGTGAGGCAAAGAAGGCTCATTAAAAATAATCAACAGCTCTTTCAAGCTCCAGGAAGCGGTGCTGCTGAATGGAGCTGCTCTGAATGCGTGCAGATGAGGGGAGCAGCTGTGCAGAGTCGGCAAGCCCTGCAAGCACGTCGGGGCTGCACATCCCCAGGGATGATGCCCAAACCCAGAAGGGGACCTGTTTCCCATCCCTACCTCTTCCAAATGCTCTGCCTGGACTTTCACCTCTTGCTCCGTAAGGTGGTGGTGGACTTAAGCTGATCATAGAATCATAGAATGGTTTGAGTTGGAAGGAACCTTAAACATTATCGAGTTCCAGCTCCTCAGCACCAGACCAGGTTGCTCAAAGTCCCATCCAACGTTGGCCTTAACACCTCCAGCGAAGGGGTATCTACAACTTCTGTGGGCAACCTGTTCAGTGTCTTGCCACTCTCACAGGAAAGAATTTCTTCATAATATCTAATCTGTTCTGCACATTTCTGGGCAGATTGGACAAGGCGTTTGGGAAACTAATGAGGCATTGAGGAACTCTGCTGGGCTTGGCTCCCGAGTTGTTTTTCTAGCTTATTTTTGCCTTGGCTCATAGTTCCCAAAATATCCACCTCAATACCCTCAATACCCGCAAAGTACAGGCAGGTCTGCAGGGGAATGATGCCCTTGGCTCACTTTGGGGAGGGCATTATTTTCCCATGTAGAGGTGAGTCTGCATCCTACAGCTGTACTTGAAAATAAAATGGATCAGGGCTGGCTTTCCACACTGCCCAGCTCACATCCTCATCTTCCTGTGATCCCAAACAGGGCTGCAGTGTCCTGCCTGCATGTTGGGAATGATGCTGGGTACCATCTGTAGGAGGATTAATTGGTCTGGGACAATGCACATACCATGCATCATGCCGTGGATGATCACAGGAGCCTTGGCTCTGGCCCTGGTCTTGTTTAGGTTAATAGTCCAGACATAGCTGATGCGCTTCTAAGACTGAGACAAAAGCCCTTAAAAGTCAGTATTAAAAAGCCCCTTTCAGTAGTCTCTGCATATTGTCATCTAAACTTAAGCTCTTTTGTTAGGAAAGCACAGCATGCTGAAGCATCATCCTCAGTAAAATTAAGACGTAGCTGTTGACCCATCCCTGCTCCGTACTTCCCAGTGCTGAGAAACAGAGCAGAAGGACCCATGGACTTTGTCGAGGCTGGATGTGGATTTGCAGTCCAACTTCCAAGTGGCCACCTCACAGGAACTTCCTTCTGGTGCTCATGGCTTGTTTGAGGCATGACAACCTCTTTTAGAAGGATAACCTACGTTGATCAAAAGACCAGAAAACCTGTCTAATTTTTACCTTCTTTCCTCATATATGTACAGTGAGGTTAAATCTGTGAGGTGACAATGACCCATGTTGGGTAATTCATATCTGAAGCTGCATGTGAAGGTAAATAAACACAGTATTTTAGTTTTCAAGGGTGGTATACTGGGTCTTTAGTTAGCTGTTCTTAAGCTACATAATAGGTTCTCCCTTTGGAAAGCTGAAACACCTGCTTCAGTTTTTGGACCAGTCACTCTGTGACACCAGTCTCAGAAAAGGGATTCCAGTGGTGTCAGATATGAGTAAATGACCTTTAGTTCTGGGGAAACAGCATTAATGGAACCTCATGTCAGTCCAGAGCCCAATGTCAGGATAAATGAGTCTTGCAGGTAAGGAATTCAGCTGACATTGCCAGTTCACTCCATGCTGTTGGAAGAAATGGGCCAATGCTGTTGTTGATGCATCATCCCATTGCTGTATTTGCCTTGCAGGTAGAAGAGGTTCTGTGGGGTCCACAGTCACCCAAGAGTTTCTCTTTATGAATGGCCACTCTTTGCTGGATCCAGCATGATGGTCCATATGTCCCATCAGCATCTTATGGTTGTCTCTGAACCCAACCTCTAAAGCAGAGTCCCAGTTGGGACCTCCCCTCTGGTCACCACCTCATGGTGAATCCAATCAGCAGCAAAGTCCTCCAAACATGGAGGGACCATGATGTTTCTACTCGTGGCATGTGACTACCTAGTCAGGTACCCTACCTAGTTTGGCATGTGACTCTGTCAGCTTTAATGACATGGCTTGAGTAAAGCCATTGTGTCACCATGGAGGTCCCAAAGGAAGGAGATCAGAGTCCAGGGTAGCAGGACCCCATGTGATGCCCAGGATGGGATTGGCCTTCTGGGCTGCAAGTGCCCACTGCCTGATCTTGTCCAGCTTCTTGTCCATCAGCACCCCCAAGTCCCTTTCCTCAGGGCTGCTCCTGTTGAACTTCATGTGGTTTACTTGAGCCCACCTCTCCAGCCTGTCCAGGCTGCGTTGCTCGATGGGTCACCAGAGCCTTTACCTCATCGCTCCTATGAGTCATCTTCACTCTTTTTTGATAGAGCAAAGGCAAGGGCTGCCAGGCTGGAAGCAGGAGAGCACACACAGCACTAACAGGACCAAACAGCTCCTCTAACATTAACAGCAGGTGATAGATTTTCGCTTCCTGCTTGTTTTCCCTTTCCCCATCACCCTTTTGACAGTGCAGTTCCAGTGCCCTTCATTTTGTGTTTCACTGTGTGTGAGGGGTTTTTTTTATTTAAAGCCAAATAAAAAAGCACATTTTACACCACCCGCACATGCAAAAATAGCAAAGGGAGCCTGGAACAGAAGCCGCATTATGTTTGGAGCAGGTTCCTCCCGCCAGGCGTGATGTGTGACTCCTTTCCAAGTCTTGGTGTGTTTCAGAGAGTGTCCATCCTTCCTGCAGGCGCTCAGGATGCCCAGGGCCAGAAACCTGACAGTTTCACTCGCGGCTCCTGAGCAAACCCTGCGGGCAGCTGGCCACGGCATGAATCACAAGCCCCGTTCACTTTTGTTCAGGCTTCTGGTGGGTATGAGGCTATTTTTGTCCCTTGTTGGCTTATCCAAGAGAGGTGGGTTGTCCTACAGCCTCTGGTTTAACTGCTTGAGGATAAATCCCCAAATTAATCCCAAATTCCAAAGCCTTTAGAGATGAAAATGGGTGGGTTTATTATCCCAGTAAAGGCTAGATAAAACCAGGCATATTTAATTTCAGACCCTCACAAGCTGGTGCCCATGGGGACCAGAAGCAGCATAAGGCACTTACTACCTCGGGTCCCATGGGTTGTGACAAATTGTCTGGATCTGATCCTACTATTGAGCGACTGGGTGCTCATTGGACAAAATCAGATACTTCTGGGGGTGTGATTCATCTGGCCTGTTTTGGACACCTACCTCTTGGCATCCACTAGATCTCTGTGGCCTGTGAAGAGAGATGACATGGTGAAATCCAGTGCTGGTGCCCACTCAGGGCATCCTGCCCTCTGTGCCTGCGAGAAAAAAATGGAGGTCACAAGGAGACACCAGGTGGGGAGCTTGTTCCCATTCCCATGAGGGAGACCAGACCAACCCAGCGACTATACAGAGCCTGTTGCAAGGAGAAAGGAGGCCCAGGCAGCAAAAGCTCCGGACCTTTGAGGACATGAAGTGTTAGCATATTCCATAGCATTTCAGTGCATAAATATTAAATAAGCTGCAGCGGGGAGGAGAGAGATGCCTGTGCTGTTGGCACCCTGGGGCAGGGAGCAGGAGCTGAGCCATTGTGTGCTTCCCAGTACAGCCCTGTGTCGGGCACAAAATGATCCATGGGCTTGGGCATCAGCATGGAGCATCCCTCAGAGGACTTCTGCTTTCATACGGCAGCTCCTTCACAGAGGCTGGCCCTGAAGTTCCCTGCTTGTTGTCCTGTCCAAATCCCATGTAGCTAATTACACTCCAGTTCAATGCCTCGTTGCCTCTGGTACCATTTCTTATGTTAATTAGCAGTACCCAGCAGGGGAACACACATCTCCACCATGTCTTGTTTTCCCCCTGCCACAAGTGAGAGATGATGGCCGCTGATGGGAGCTCTCCTCCATGTCCCATCGAGATGGGAGAGGGGGGACGCTCAGATTTGCTGCAGTCAGATTTGTTGCAGTGATTTTTCTGTGGTACCAAGAGCAAATGGATCAGTGGGGTAGAAAATGTACTTTGTTAAGACCTTTCAGACAACAGGAAAACTCATGAGAAGGCTTATGGTGTGGGCAGCTGGTTGCAGAAGGAACAGACATCCCCTCTCCTTGGGCCAAATCTTCTGACCATGTTCCCTATGGCATTACCAGGCTGCAGGGTTCCCCATGGGCTAAGTGGCTTGTAGCACCTTTGAGGATCTGTCTGTGCATTAATTTAGTCTAGATCAATCTTCTCCTGGTCCTGTGAGGGCCAGCACAGCTGGCAGCATCTGAATCCCCTTGACGGCACATGAAATCTAAGCAGACACAGGTGGGGGACAAGCAGCCACTGAGTTTGCTGCAAAACCATCACTTCTTGGCTAGGGAGGAGGAGACTGGAGGCAGATCCTCTCCAGCTGGCACAGTCCCAGCAGTTCCTTGGCTCTGAGCACACAGCCGGTGGCATGGGGCACGGGGAAGGCTTGCATACAACTGCAGCCATGGAATAGAGGTGCCTGAAGCCCTGATGGGTTGAAGAGCCAGCAAAGTGAGTATGGATCTCAGTTGTGGCAACCTCACCTGCAGAAGTACCTCCAAGGAGGGTCAAAAGGATTTGGACATACATACCTTATGGGGCACCTGCAGCCAACATGCCTCTTTTTTCAGCCAGGAGATGGCCAGACACTAGGGTTCAGACCCAGATCCCTTGGTTGGTGGTCCCTCAGGCTGGGTCTTCAGTTGTGGAGGAGAAGGCACTGGGAGAAGTGTATGGCAGTGGTAACTAACGCCATAAAGGTACCTGGGAGAGGCAGGGGGAACCTGCAGAGGCAGACTTGGGTGCAGTGTTGCAATGAGAGCAGGACTGCAGGGAGCATTGGTCTGGACCCATCCTCTCTTCAGCAGCAGGAGGAGAGCATCCTCAACTCATGACCACCGGTTCTCCTGAAACATGTCCCTTCAGTGAGCACACACAGCAAAGGGGAGGCAGGGTCTTTCCCTGCAGACCTCTCCTCCCATGGCGGTCTGCAGGGACCTGATTATTAATACCACCTAAAATCCAGCCAAACAGCCGCCAGGGTTCTGCACGGTGAAAAATCCCCAAATTCCAGCCTGCAGCCAGTTAAAACCCACTAATACCCATAGGCACCCGAAGCGTGGGGAGGCCCTGAGACAACCATCGAAGGTGCTGGGGTCCTGTGGTGTCTCTCTCACCATCTCGGGCTCAGAAAGCTGCAGTTGTTGCCTCTCTCCACCCTACCCTGACAATTTTTTTTTTCTTTTCTCCTTGGATTAAACAAACCCTGCGGTGTTTCCAGCGTGACTAATTCCATAATGACAGCAACATCCCCTGCCTCCCGTGCAGCCCAGGAAGGTGCCAAGCGCCATTAATGTGCTGGTACACATTGCTATTGCATAATCAGCTGGATCTTCCCGGGGGAAAATGAGCTGAATTAGACAATCTCCTTCTCTGGAATAGCAGGGACCAATGGGGATTTCCACGAGAGAGATTGTTATAAAAGGAAAATCCATATGATGCCATCAGAAACAGCCTTGAAAAACTGCTGTTGTCTGACAAATGCCAAAAAGGAGCCTGTAACTCTTATCTAACACAGACTGATGTGGCTGTGAAAGTGAAGGGACTCTTTTCTTCAGTCCTCCCATGCTGTTAACCCTCCCTGAACCTCCCAGAACCCTGCATGGGTCCCAGAATCCCTTCGCTCCAGGACTGAACCTACGGCAAAGGGTGCAGAAGGGTTTATCCAACACCCCTTGAACTAAATTGAGTTGAAATTTATCTATGTATCTCCTGTATCTGTTCCTCACCCTGGGCTGCTAAAGAGAATCTGAACAGCCCTGGGACCACACCTGGGGAGACTGAGCACAACCCCCAGTCTCCTGGTGTGATCTCGGCACGTTGCTTTGCCCCTTGGATCTCTGCAAGGAGGGGTGGCGATGCACTGTGGTGGGGGACATGTGGCTGTCACGTACTAAAGAAAAGGACAGGCTTAGTCTCAGTCACATTATCCCAGAGCCATTTTGGACAAGTAACTAGGTAAACAGCTGAATTAATTATTTTGTTTTGGCAAGGAAGATGCTGCGCATAAAATCTCTTTACTGATGCATTGCCACAGAAATGTGTGGCAGGAGGGAGGAAATCTCACCTGCAATATCTCTACTGTAATTCCTTTCCTTGTGCCCGAAATTGAAAGCCAATGACTGGAAATGCAGCTGAGAAAGGCTTTAACTTCCAGCCCTTAAGTGTTGAAAGCTGACACACCTGATGATGGATAGCAAAGCATCTCTTTAATTTCATTATGGTTGTCAGCGATAACAGCCTTTGTGACTCTGATTTCTGGGCTGGCTCTCCTGGTTCAGGGGCAGGCGGTTCCCCGTCCCCTCCTGGGTTTCACAGCTCTGGGTACAGCCCTACGCCGACATCCCCGTGTACCCCTTCCCTCCCTCTTTGCTCATCTGCTAAATTTCCCTGACTTGGAAGCGCTGGCGTTCATACACGGGACGCATGAATGTTCCAGACGGCTCTGTTTATTATTAATAAGCTTCTATACGTGTGTGAAAGTCCCTGCTGCTCCCGGCAAAATGAACCTCCAGATGCTGATTTTGTATCCCTTCCCTTGGCCAGCTTTCCCTCTCCGCAGAGCACAACGCAAACGGGTTTCTAGCAGCACGTAGAAGCTAACGAGCAAAGAGGGACCAGATCAGCCCTTGGGATCCTCCTTTGCTTGTGACCAAAGGTGTTTTCTAAGTGATGGCCGATCAGTTAATTGGAAGTGTTACGTGGATTGTTTCCTGCCCACGATGGCTATTGTTTTATAGCCTGAGGAATGGTGTTTGCTCCCATCAGCTTGGTTTGGGAGATGGATGCTGGTTAGGACGTCATCCAAGTAAATCCAACCCTCACGTTTAATAAGATCATTCGGTGTTTGTCAATAGCTTGTTGAAGAGCTTTGGAACGGTTTGTAAGTATGATTATCCCCAACTTACAGAGAGGAGACGGAAAGGCGGACCACAAGTGGAACAGGCACAGAGCTGGGACCAGAGCAGAAATCATGACTCCCAGCACAGTGCCTTTCCCTGTGATTCATGTGGGAAACAGGAGGACAAGAAGGGCTTTAGGGGAATCTTTTTTTCTGGGGAAACAACAGCCTTCCCACGGTACCACCAAGGCTTTTATTTTTTATTATTTTTCAGCTCACTAGGCTGGATGAATTGTCCTCCAGTGTAACCACCACTGATGCTGTGCCTTCGGATGGCTTTGATCTACAGCACAGTAGTTGCCATGGGCTTTTGTTGGAGTAACTGAGCATAGAGCTTTTAGTTTCCTCTCCCATAAAGTTTTCCCCAGGCTTTGGTGTACATCCAGAGAGCCATCACTATGCAGGGGACACACACACACAAAGTTTCACCCATTTCCAACATCCCACAGCTCCTGAGCTCTGCTTGACTTGCACTGGGGATGTAAAGCTCTTGTTGGGTGTGTAAGGCCCCTGGGCATGTTTCACACTCTTACCTGTTGAAAGAGGAGGAGATGGTTAATGTGATGGTTGCTTGGACAACTTCAGGTGGCTCACATACACAAACTGCCTCCTTCTCACAAATGGCCCATTAAAGGAAATCAGATTGACCTCCACTTTATTTATTGTCACCATCACTTGCTCTGCCTTGTCAGAGATTGATAATGGTTCCCACTATTTGCCCTCCCCAGACCACAGTCAAGAAATACTATAAGACCCCACTGCCTTTTTGGAGAGATGCAATCACAGAGCTATAGGCAATTGGCCAGATTAATTCCTGATTACAGCACAGAATATATGGCCGGTGATTTTTAAATCCCACAATCAGCTGGTTTAGGCAGCCATAAAATAAAATACTGCTCATATAATGTCTGAAATCCATCTAAAACACCATGAGGATTTACTTCCATCTCCTAGGGATGACTATCCATTCCTCTGACTTTCCTCACAGATCTCTTCTGCACCCTCCTTCAGGTTGAAACCCCCCTCCTTGTACCGAGGGGACCCGCATGCATCATTCAGGATGAATTCTTCCAAGCCCTCCATATGCCTGTTAGAAACACTCCTCTGATTTTTAAATCCAGAGTAACTCAGGTTTTCCTGCCACATTTTTCTGCCATCTCTTGCTGACTTTGTCACACTTCATGGGCATGCTTAGATGAGGAATTTTTGGGTCGATACAGGATTGCCTGGGAAAAGTCAAGTGAGAAATGCCTTTCATAGAATATCAAGCTGGATTCAGTATCCGAAATCACAGAAGTGCTGCGACAGGACATATTTGCTCAGTAAGCCTAAGAAAAAAAAAGAAACTAGACTGAACACTTAGGTGGGCTGGTTTCTTCTGGTGATAGGAGATCCCTGCCAAAGCCCGAAATGTCAATGCTAAGGATACATCTGTGCTGCTGGACCCCTCAGGCTCCTGGAGGAGTTACATGAAGCCCTAAATTCTCTCTTGGTGACTTCTTCTAAGGGCTGCCTCTAGCAGGCAGACCTGTTCCCAAAGGATGACCTCCCACATCTCCACCCCCTCCTCCACTCAGTGCTCCTGCCCTAACTCCACAGTGCAGGAGCTGTCATCACCCTGAGCAGCCTGTGGTTCTCTCACAGGAGGCATGGTCTCCCCCAGACCGTGACCACCTGAGGCCCCTCTCCATGTGCCAAAGCTCTGCCTGCTACACACCACAGCCATCTGGCAGGGTGGCACACTACCTGCTCACAAGCTTCTGCTGCCAGTCCACACATGGGGGGCTTGCCCAGCCACCAGCCCCTCCAGAGGGGGGAGCATGAGACCCATGTAGGTGGCCAAGAGAGGCTTTCTGAGGTCTCTCCATCCCTCCCAGCCCCTGTCTCAGCATGAGGGATGCTCACACGGAGGAGGAAACATATGTGTGGGTTTGCTAGAGATGCAGCGTGCTGCACGGCACCTCTCTGGGACATCTCCCTCGCTGGAGACCTTTCCCATCTTTTTATTCCTGTGCATGGTGGAGAGCTAAACCGCTCCACAAGCATGGGCTATTTTTAGAAGGCTGCACAGCCAGAGATATGCTTTCAGTAGCCAAAGTAAGAGGACACCAAATGGTCCTGACCTTTCTCTCCAAGGCCCCATGTCGGGCCCGTGCATTGAGCAGAGCAGAGGGTGGAAGGAGGAAAGGAAGGAATGTGTGTATACTTGCTTGGCCGACTGCCCTTGCCTGGGGCTTGCGTTTATAGAAAGAAGGTGAGGACACCACACAGGGATCAAGGTTTGTTGGCCATCGCAGGGTTCGGAAGCTCATCTGACAAGGTTACGGGCTTGAAAACTCTTTCAGAAATCTCCCCAGCAGGTCTCTTGGAAATGCTTCTCCTCATCTCAGTCAGGTGCCAACCTAAACACGCACAGTGACTCTACCTAGAGACTGTGGGCTTTTTCCTGTGTCCTTAGGACACCCCAGTGCTGCAGCAGGAGCACTGATGCAATCCTACATGCGTCCGAGCCATCATTTAAAAAAAATAATACAAAATAGCACGGGACTTATCCCTGCTTGCAGATAGGAGCCCTGAGAGGCAGACAAAAGAGGTCTCACCTTGCTCTGTCTTGTGCAGAGCCCCAGTTGTCCTCCTCTGTGTTTAAAACGAATCTCATCACGAACCGTCAAAAAGTGGTGTTTATTTCCTCACTGTCTGATGTCACCACTCCTCCAACTGTATGCTGCTGTGACCAGCTCTGGCTGGAGAACATCTTAGCTGCTGTGACCCGCAGGGTGGTGTTCAGCAGAGAGTCCAGCTCTGCCACACCAACCACCTCCCCTCCCTTCCTACACCTCAACAAGACTGGGTGCCACAGCCAGGGTGGTAGATCCACACTTGAGCTATCCAGGTCTGATCCCTGCTTTTCCAATGGACTTTAGAAATAAATCACTGCCATCCTCTCTCTCCCAGATTCACGGCTGTAAAATGACACTGTTTCAGTTAAAGTTATGCTTCCTGGGCATGGAGCGGGGTCCTGTGGCACTTCCTGTTACACAAAGTAAGAAAGGGAAATTCTGGCTCCAATAAACTTGCAAAATATTTTTAAGACAGGAGAATCAGAGAATCATTGGATGGTTTGGGTTGGAAGGGACCTTAAAGATCATCCAGTTCCAACCCCCACTGCTATGGGCAGGAACACCTCTCACTAGACTGGGTTCCTCAAGACCAGCCTGGTCTTGGACACCTCCAGGGATGGGGCATCCAGAACTTCTTGGGGCAGCTTGTTCCAGTGTCTCACCTCCTTCATAGTAGAGAATTTCTTCCTAGTATCTAATCTAAACCTACCCTCTTTCAGTTTAAAAGCATTACCCCTCATCCTATCACTACACTCCCTGACAAGGAGTCCCTCCCCATCTCTCCTATAGACCCCGTTTAGGGACTGGAAGGGGCTATAAGGTCTCCATGGAGCCTTCTCTTCTCCGGGCTGATTTCCCCCAGCCCTCTCAGCCTGTACACCAATACCTGCTGTGCCTTTTCCCCTGGCTTTATAACCTCCTGGCCCATCAACGCACAGCGGCGAACACAACGGTGCAGCAAAGGACTCAAGCATATACCACAGTTCAGATAATTAACGTTAACAGCCTCCCCATCAGCCCCAGCCCTTGCTTGGACGTGAAAGCCAGGCCAAAGACGCTTTTAATATGCCTGGAGCTGCTGCAGACAATGGGGAGGCTGGATCCCTGGGAGGGCAGCAGGAGGAGAGGAGGAGTCGCTGCTCCACGACCCGTCAGCTCTCCCGAGCATAAGGACGCCTTTGTTTGCTTCTCCTTCAGCCTCCTGCTACCCAGAGGGGGAGAGGCGGGAGACAGCAGAAACCTGGGATTTTCAAACATTTTCTGAGTCAGATGCAGTGGGAGAGGAGGAGGAAAGATTTCCTGCACCCAGCCAGGCTGAAATAAACAGGCTGGAGAGCGTGCAGTGCTTGCCCTGGCTGAGAGCAGAAACCTCGCCTGAAAAACACAAGTGACCAAGCAAAACCTCAGGGACTTGGGGGTCTGCTTGGCTATCTCCCCTCAAATCCACCGCAGACAGCCCCTTGCCTGGAGGCAGCATCACCCATGGCCTCTTATTAGGGGAGGTATCACAATGAGGGCTGGAAGTTTTCCTCCTCACAGCCAGGGATGTGCAAAGCGTTCAGCTTCCCACTGCCCCCAGGCTGCCCCAAGCCAGGCATCCCCCCTCATCGTGCTGTCCCTTCCCCAGCTCCTGCTTGTCTCAGGGCTGGAGCAGATGGAAAAAGTTTTCTGGCTCTGAAACACAGCCTCACCTATATGTTTATTCAGCGGTTTGTCAGTTTGTGGATTTTCTTTTCCCCCACTTATTTGAGACAGAAGGTTTAAATTACACCAATTGTCTCCCCACTCCCTCTTCCTCCTCCTGTGCAATCGTTGTACGGGACTGGAATTACCTGAATGTTGAGATCTCTTGTGAATGTCAGGAGGAAGGAGGCAAAAATGCCATTCATTATCTCCAATTGCTTTTATTTATCAGGTTTAAAAGAGCAACTGGAAGCTAAACAGACATGTGGACAAGGATGTTTTCAAAGGGGCTGCTATCATTTAATGGATGAAATGATAAGGAGATTTAGCGTGAGGTTGAATTTAGGGTGATGCTGGCAGAGAGCTCCAGGGTTCTTTTTCCAGGCCAGAAAGAAAAGTGGAGGACAACTGCAATGACTTCAGTTAAACTCAAACATTCAGTGGCTGTTCTTAACTTGTAGTCAGTTTGAAGGCATAAAAAGCAGCTCCAAACCTGAAGAAAAGGATCATGTGCCTTAAATCCTGCCTGATTTTTTCCAACTGTATCATCTAGTTGAATAAAAGACAATAACTCCTCCTCCCAACCTTGCCTTGCTCATAGCCTGAAAACACCAGAGCTTCAACAATGCTACTATAACAAAGGGAATGAGTCATTCATCAAAGCAAGCAGTTGTGCTAGAGACGTTCAGAAAAAAAATTCTGCATATTCATTTATTCTTGTATTTAGCTAAAAAGATCTGGCTTACCTGTACCAAAAAAATGAAATTTAAAATAAAAAAACAAAAGAAGAAGAAGAAAAAAAAAAGACAGAAAGAAAAAAAAGCACAAAAAACCTTTGGCTTCTTTTAATTCAAAATTTGAGCACAAATGGCTGAAAAATATATCTGAACATGACTAGTATAATTTTTGCCATAAGCAGAACAGTGGGAACAAAGGACTTGCTGAAGGATTACATCTAGAGCAAGCTCTGGGGAAATCATTTCAGCAGATAGATGGATGTAAGGAGACCCAAATGTCAGGAAACAGCACCCAAAATCCGACAACATCCAGATTTCCTGAGCATGCTGGGCAATGAGGAAGCTGCTGCAATTTCTTACCACAAATACTGATCGCCTGCATACAAAAAAAGAAAGCCACGTGGCCTCAGAAATTTTCTCGAGTGACAGAGAGGCAGTGAACCCAAAGTGGGCATGTTGTCAGCTGCAGAAATTTAGCAACACTCCAAAGCCCCCTTTAAAAATGGGTTGGTACATATGGCCCCTAGTCTACATGGCAAACGGATGCTCCAGCTTCAAAGACATTTCCCTAGATCTTCATAAAGCTTTTCATTAAGTGGGATCCATACTAGTTTGTGTCTCTAAACACTGGGGTGTGCCCCCATAGCCAGGAATTGCAGCGGAGCTCTGAGCTGAGCCTGATGCTGTCTGAGCAAGGTGTCTTCACCCCAGCACCTGAAGAAATAGTGGGTTTTGGTGGCTTCAGTGAATCTTAATTGCACCTGTCCAAAAGTAGTGACCTCAGCTCTGCTAACCATAAAACACTGCTCACTTCTTGGGCTTAATGGTGTGTGGCCTGCCAAGGAATCTTTTTTTCCTCCCTTTCAGAGACAATCTGTGGGAATTTATTGGCTTTTTAAAGCTGTCTGATCTTTCAGGGAAGGAAACTAATGGAATATCAATGACACCAGGTATTTGTCACAAGTATCATTTATGCAGGAAATATGGGTCTGGCTCAGGAAAGCTCTCCCGCACATGGTTAACCGATTCCACGCACAGGTCCGGGCGGCAGCTTGAATCAAACCCGTGCTTCTCTGCGGCTGCAGCCTTATCAGTCACTACCAAACACAGAAAAGCAAAAAGCATTCCTAATTCAGTTAACTAATTCAATTTAAAACCCCAATGAGGACAAGGCAGCTTGAATTTTCATGGGAGGTTGAATTTAGGACAGCACCTTCGCAGCTACAAAGAAGAATTTTTGCTTGATTTTAAGCTCCTTTTCAAAACAGCTGGTCAAAAAAAACAGCTTCATAAAGACGAAAACATTCATTTTCCTGTTTTTTATTGGCATCTCCATTTTTTTAGCTCTAACTTTTCACTGAATTGCACCCTACCTTGTGAAAGGTCTGCTTTTTCCTCATCTCCTTTTCTTATAATCATGGAATGGTTTAGGTTGGAAGGTACCTTAAAGATCATTGAGTTCCAACTCTCCTGCCACAGGCAGGGGTACCTCAGAGCCCCATCCAGCCTGGCCTTGAACACTTCCAGAGATGGGGCATCCAGAGCTTCTCTGGGCAACCTGTTCCAGTGTCTCACCACCCTTACAGAAAATAATTTCTTCATAATATCTAATATAAATCTATCTTCTTCGAGAGATAAATTGTCTACTCTTTTCTGACAAGTTAAGAGGTATGTAAAAGAAAATGATACCTAAGAGACCTGGACAGGCTGGAGAGATGGGCTGAGAGAAACCTAATGAAATTATACAAGGGCAAACGTAGGGTGCTACACCTGGGAAGAAATAACCCCAAGCACCAGGACAGGTTGGGGGTGACCTGCTGGAGAGCAGCTCTGAGGAGAAAGACCTGGGAGTATTTCTCCTGGACAACAGGATGACCATGAGCCAGCAATGTGCCCTTGTGGCCAAGAAGACCAATGTTATCCTGGGGTGCATCAAGAAGAGCATGGCCA
>BJBW01009358.1:0-10724 GCA_004320125.1 Scolopax mira
TTGACCCTGCAAGAGGGGAGATGGAGCTGAGCTGTGGGGAAGAAGTTGTTTGGTGGGAGGGTGGTGAGAGCCTGGCCCAGGTTGGGCAGAGAAGCTGTGGCTGCCCCATCCCTGGAGGGGTTCAAGGGCAGGTTGGAGGGGGCTTTGCTCAAGCTGGTGTGGTGGGAGGTGTCCCTGCCCAGGGCAGGGAGTTGGAATTTGATGGTCTTCAAGATCTCTTCCAACCCAAACCATTCTGTGAGTCTATAACGCTCTTGGTTATGGACAGACACACACTTTTTCTCTGTTATTTTATTTTAATCATCAAAGCCAGTTCTTTGTTGCTACCACATGCTGGTCCATAAAGGCAGAGCCATCAGCTCAGCTGGCCCTGCTGCCCCAGGGCTGTGTGTCCTGTGGCAGAGAGAGGTTTCTTTCTGAAGTCTCTGCTGAGCTTTTACCTCTTTTGCTAAATAATGTTTCAAAGAGACAAGAAACAAAACGGGAAGCTCTGACGGGGTGGTAGGTATGTAGGGTGGTGGGTGGAAAGGTGCCCTTGGACACCTCGTTACTGTGAAGCAGAATTGCTTTCCATCCAGGAAAGAGTTTCCCGGGTAAATCAAGCTGGGTTTTTAATAAATCACACCATCACAGCTCCTCGTAACCCTGAGGTCTCTTTCCTTCCCAGCTTTGTCTGCAGCAAGAGTGGCCACATCCTGGAGGTGGACTACAAGAACGTCTGTGTGAGGAGCGTGCGGCGGCTCCTGCCCACCGAGCCCCGGGGCTCCCCGCGGCAGGACAGGGCAGGTAGGAGGGTCTGCAGGCAGAGACCCCCAACCAGGCACCACCTCCACCATCCTCGGGGGCACAGATTAATTCAAACCAACCCCTGGTAGAATAAACCAGCTCTTTACCTACCGCTAAGAATTATTTTGGGTTGATTAGAGAGATCATTGCTAGCTCTTTGCTTCTTAAGCACCACAAATAATCTTCCTTAGTGCAGCAAAGTATCATTTTAAGAAAGAATTTTAGCATTTGAAATGCTGATTGCACTTTCAGAGAAACACTACTTTTAGAAACATGAAACAAGGTCTTAATTTTCTGATGGGAATCTTAATAGAGAGATGGAAAAAGAGCTAAGCAGACCAAGGAAAAAAAGTGAATTTGGGGATATTTTTTTTTCTGGCCTGTGCAGGGTGTTTGGGAAATCTTTGCTGCTGTGTACTAAGTAGCACAGCTTTCAGCTCTTCCACTAATTTTAACAGCGGGAAGAATTCACTTTCAAGTGTGACTTGCTCTGATATTTTAACATAGTGGCATCGTTTGCTTTGGCAAATTGAGCTAATTAATCCAGGACGTGCCCCTTTGAGAGGTATGGAGCTCTGGTTCTCACTTCATGGGTGAGAAAACACCCAAGAGGAGATGAAACAACGTCCTTGGGTGTCCTCCTGGTAGCAGTGCTGGTTCCTCCAGTGCTTTGCCTTTATGTCTGAATCAAAAAATCCCGGGGTCTGTAGGTTTGTATTCTCTCTCCCTCCTCACAATCTGCAGAGAGGATTTGAGACGTGGAAATGAAAGGGGTTTGTATCTCAGGCCGTTAATCTAGAAAATCCCTTGCTGCAGGATCCTGTTAAGTCGAAAGTACAGCAGGGCTTAAAAAGTGGTAAGAATTTTCTGTGCCTGGCGAGAGCAAGCGGAGTCGTGGTGAAGTGGAGGGGTGGAAAGGGATGGGGGCTGAAGGTGTTTTGAGAAGGACAAACCGAGACTCTTCAGCCTACTTTGTCACTCACCACGGGATTCCTGTCATCTTCTGAGACTTCAGCTGCTTGTGGAACCGTTGGACTCGGCTCTTGGATGGGGGAACCCTCAGTTTGTGTTTTCTAGTCTCAAGCGTACAAGGCACTTGTGTTGTTTTTTGGGTTTTCAGGCCCTGGCATCGCTATCAACAGTATTAGCTTCTCTTCAACCTTCTGTGCCACGGGTTCAGAAGATGGCTACCTGCGGCTGTGGCCACTGGACTTCTCGGCTGTTCTCTTGGAGGCAGGTGAGTAGAGCTGGGAGTTCTTCTGAGCTCCATGTCTCCATCAACCTGCTGCTGTGATGCCAGAGCTCTACTGCCATATCCCCTAAAGCAGTTCTCATCAAGGAGGGCATCGTTTGCCCCTGCTGTCCCTAGGATGGCTGGCTTTTACTTCAACAACAGTTATTCATGCTCATTCTTGTAACTTGTAGGAGAAAGGCAGGATCTGCTGGGTGAGAGCAGGGGCTCCAGCTTGATTTCTGTGCCCTTCCACCTCACGGCTCTTCTGTCTGTGAAAAATTATGGGAGAAGTTGAGGGATTCTTCACTGGTTTTGAAACAACCACCATAAAAGCAGAGCCTGGGGATTTCTAGAAAGGGCAGAGACTATTTTGTTACTAAACTCAAACCTTGAAAGCGTTTAATCGCTTTGGCTGCTCATTCCTGCATGTGTTGCTTTCCCAGATGTGAATCTGGTTTGGTAGCTGTGCTCCAGCTGCTGCTCCTTTTTTTCCAGGGGAGGTTTCCTGACCCCTGTGTCTTTCCCCAGAGCACAAGGCTCCGGTGAGCTCTGTCTGCATCAGCCCCGACAACCGCAAAGTCTTGTGCACGACGGCTGCCGGGAACGTGGGCTACCTGGCTGTGCAGTCCCAGGACTACACCACCCTCATGCGCTCTCACCAGGACTCCATTTTGGCCTTCTCAGTAGAGGGCCTTTGGAAGCAGATGGCAACGGTGTCTCAGGATGGCACCATCCGAGTCTGGGACCTGGCCTCCATGCAGCAGGTAGGTGAGACGAGAGTCAGGAGGTGTCCCTGCTCTCTGTTGGGTCTAGTTATCAAAGCTCCACAGTTAAATGTGCCCTTCAATGTTAATAAGTGCCCTTAAATGTCCTCCCTGGAGCATGGGGGCAAGAAATCCTGTGGAAATACGGAGTTCTGAGAGTTTTCGCTTAGTTCATAATTTGCCCTTAGCTTCTGAGATACTGCTAAACAAAAATATTTTTTTTTCCTCCACCTTCTGAATATTGCTTTTTAACATCAGACGTACCACCTGTGGGCTTTATCTAGAAGACCCCACCACCCAGGGCTTGGCTGGGCTTTCGGTCCATCCCGGTGCCTGTTGTGAGGTGGAGGTGGGAGGCAGCTGTGTGCGTGTCTCTTCCCCGTGCAGCTCTACGACTTCACGGCTGCGGATGAAACGCCGAGCGCCGTGGCCTTTCACCCCACCCGGCGGATCCTGGCCTGTGGCTTTGATGGTGGGATGGTGAGGACCTTCTGCTTGGCCGCCTCCGACCTGCTGGTGGAGCACAAGTAAGGCACCAGGGGAGGTATGGGTCTAACTGGGGTTGTCCTGGCAAGAGCCACGGTGACAGCATCCTGATTGTATCAGGAACAGTGTGGCCAGCAGGACTGGGGCAGTGATGGTCCCCCTGGACTGGGCACTGGTGAGGCCCCACCTCGAGGGCTGGGTCCACTTTTGGGCCCCTCACCACAAAAAAGACATTGAAGGGCTGGAGCGGGTCCAGAGAAGGGCAACGGAGCTGGTGAGGGGTCTGGAGCACAAGTTTTGTGAGGAGAGGCTGAGGGAGCTGGGGGTGTTGAGCCTGGAGAAAATGAGGCTGAGGGGAGACCTTCTGGCTCTCTCCAACTCCCTGAAAGGAGGGGGTAGCCAGGGGGGGGGGTCGGTCTTTTCTTCCAAGGAACAGGCAATAGGACAAGAGGAAACGGCCTCAAGTTGTGCCAGGCTGGATATTAGGAAAAATTTTGACATAGAAAGGGTTCTTAAGCCTTGGAATGGGCTGCCCAGGGAAGTGATTGAGGCACCATCCCTGGAGGTGTTCAAAAGACAGCCTGAAATAGTGCTTAGTGACATGGTTTAGTGATGGGTTGATGCTTGTTTGGGTTTTTTTTTATCAGAGTTAGGTTGATGGTTGGACTATATGATCCCAAAAGTCTCTTCAAGCCTAGATAATTCTATGATTCTATGACATCTTTGCAATACTGTTGCAGTATTTTAAACATCCCATAAGGTCTAATAAAGTGCATTATGTCCTTGGGCAAAAGCAAGGAGCTCAACCCTTTGCTTGTCCCAAGATTAATATAAGCAGGTTAAGCTCACCCAACGCTGGAGCATTTCAGGGTTTATTTCCAGACTTAGACTTTTGTTCTTCACCTGCATTTCAGAAAAAGGCAACCTGAGAAAACCGATGGCAGATATCCAAAATGGTGCCGCAAAAAGGCTTAAAGGCTGGAGCCAGAGCAGCATTTCATGGCACTGCCAAGGGGACTTGTCAAAAAGGAATAGCAAATGTTTTAGGATTCACTTTAGGATTCATTATTTCTTCATCACGAAGAAACACCTTAAGGATGGACTGGGTGGTGACAGAGAGCACGCTCTCACGGGGAATTCATCCCAGTGATGGATGTCAGAACTTTATTTCTAGTTGGGCCAGTTGGGTCTTGTTTTGAACATCACTCAACAGGGTTTGGGGGGGGGATAAACTCCCTGTTATTTACACCATTTCCCCACAGCACCTGCCAGGATCTCAAAAGAAAGACAAACTGGAGTTAGCCATGTGATTTAATAAACGTCGGGGCTCTCCATCCCAAACCCACTTTTTTCCCTGGCACTGCCTCCATATGCCTCGTCTCTGTTTTAAATGGTGCATTAATTGTTCTGAATTAACAGCTCCAGCTGGAGGAGCAAACAAGCAATTTGCAACCCTAAGATAATGCCCAACTTATCTCAAGTGATTTAAACTGGGGGGTTTTGGAGGGGAAAGCTCACTTTCCTGGTTGCGAATGCCACTGCTCAGAGCTTGGCTAAAACCACATCACCACTAAGACAAGCATTTAGCAGAAGTGGCTATTAGCCCCATAGCCACAGGAGGAGGTGGGATGGTAGGAAAACGGAAGAAATAAGGTATCTCCACATTTGGCTTTACTTTAGAGACAGGAGAATGATAATCCATCCTCTTCACTGCTGGGCAATCCAATGATTGAAGTAGGGCTCATGAATATTTTCTCTCCAACATGTTTTTTTTTTTCCATGTTACATTTACATTTTGTTTCAAAATATTCACGCTCTCAGAAAAAAAATCTTTCAAGCTTTATCCCTTTGCCCTCCTTCATCTCTTTTTTGCCTTTTCTTTTTTCATTTGCAGCTAGATAGAGGAGGTGAGAAAGACTATGACGATTATTTGTTTACCAGTCTGGATTTTCAACCTGGGTAGATTTTTTTTAATTGCCATTTTCACCATCTTAAATCCTTTCTAATATCATCCAGGGTGTGGGATTCAAGAAGCTAAGTCCATCCTCATCTTCCCACCCTGTCATGAATGGTTTGAAGAGCAACAAACAGTGCTGGCAGAGAAAAGGACAGTCCAGAAATGTTTTTTTTTCTATGGGAATGCATAACTGCTTTGGAAAAGCAGGAAAAGCTGTCTGTGATTAAAACCAGGTGTCTGTTGCCAGATCAAGTGGAACCTGGTCTTGCTGCCCCAGACAAGGTTGAGTTGGGAGGCAACATCCATCGTCCCCCAAGAGAATCAAGGTTGGGTCCCATCAGACGACCAGTGTTGTGGATGGAGTCGCAGTCCTACAGAAAGGTCTTCTGCTGAAGTGAGGACACTTCATATCCATTTTACAAGAAAAAAAAGGTTTTAATTGTGCCCTGAAGACACCAACAAGGGCCCTTGAAATGCAGTCAGACATCCTTCTCCACTGATGGGAGGCACGTCCAAAATACAGGTCCAACTTTGGAGGTCATGGGCAATGCTCCTGGGACTCGGGCAGCCTTGGATGCCTGGATCCCCGGAGCCGAGCCGTGCTACCTGACAACCTCCTGGCTCATGCATAAAGTAACAGGAGAAGCAATAAATCACTCAGGCACCTTCCCTGGGAATGGCAGCCCTTGATAAAAGACCAAAATTCAAGGGAGGCAGCCTGACACCACACTATTCCCAGGGCACCCCTGTTACTCAGATTAATCCTTCTTGATGGAGAATTACAATTAGGGCTCCGTCTTAAGGAGATATCAGCAATCAGATATCTTATCAAATGCCACCTCAATTATTCAAATAATCCCTGGCTCTTAGATTTGGGTGCTGTTTAGGGAAAGCGGTCCGATTAATGTGCTGACACTTCCCCATCACGTCCGACATCCTCAACTTCATGTCTGATTACAGAATTTGCATTCAATTTAATTTTTTTTCTATCTGGAGCTAAATGAATAATCCGAGTACCTACCCCAGCCTTAATTACATTTGTTAAATTAAAAACCCGGGATGTGAGAAATTTAAATGCATGTAGCTCCGTGGCCAGACAAACCTGCACATTCAACCTGCTGCAGCCCCGCCATCTCCTGCTCCACTTTCTCTTCCTTCCCCACAGCCACGCATCAAAGAAATTACAACTAGAAAACAAAAATTCTTTCTAAACGATAAAACAATAGATGATCTTTTGACATTTCCAGTGCTGTTTGCAGGGGAATGAGATAAAATGTAATAAATTCATATACTTCTGTGTGTTTCTTGGCTCCAGCAGCTAAAATTTCCATCTCTTTATGCAGGAGTCCCGGGGAGCAGAAATCCTTGATAATGCCAAACAATTCAACACTTTATTTTCTCTTTACTCCGCACCACGCAAAACACAGGCTTCAAGCTGCCAGCTGCTGGGAGTGAAACCAGATGCCACATCCCTTTTCCATATGGAAACAAAAATCGCCCCGTCTGGGGGTGAGCGCCCTCCCCTCGGTCACAGCCCTCTGTGATCCCAGGGTTGCTACTGGCACGTGGCAAAGCCTCTTCCCAAAAACCACAAACGTGACTGCAATGGTGCAACTCTAATTTTTTTTTAACACCTGACCTGGTTCAGGCCAGATCCTGGCACCATCAGCCCTGGAGAACTACAGGTAAGATCTTCCCAAAGCCACCAAGTTTTCTAATTTTGAAATAACAAGGTAAAGAGGGGGATGGAAACAAAACCACCGAATGTGACTTTTTTTTTTTTTAACCAGCTTTGCAAAAGCTTTTTAAATTGTCTTTCTTTCGGAGAAGATGAAACTGTAAAAGGCTGTTATTAATATGTGAGCTCAAGGTGGGGACAAAAAAAAGTCTCCAAATAATTAAAAAATAATTCAACAGAAATGGAAGGCAAAGCATTTCCAGCTCTGGACATTTCAGGAGCAATACTCCATTCAACCCCTAATGAGACAGGTCAAATAAATATATTTGGATGTTGATCTAGATGTCAGCAACAACACAAACATTGAGGGGAATCTGGTTTCAGTGCTTCCAAAGACTGAATTAAATAACTTAAGTGTGAGTGCAATGATAACACACACACACACCCCCAGTTTGAAGCTTCCAAGACCAGGAATAAAACATGACTAAAAATATTCAGGAAAGCCACACTCGGGTAAAGTGAGACAGGTGAGGGCAGAGCCAAAAAATAGCTTTTCCCTTTGCTCCCCGCACGCCCAGCTCAGGTGACATTTCTGCACTCCAGGGAAGCTGGATTTGACTCCCCACCCCCAAAAAAATCCCCTTGGAGGGGTGTAACACAGCATCTTCCCCCAGGCAGAGTGGCAGGATTTGGCCATCAGAGAAATCCCCTCCAAGCACGCAGCTGGGATGTCATCTGATGGATGTTGCAGCTCCTCATCCTTTCTGGCTTTTTTTCTGCTTTGTTTTGAGTTAACAGTTATGGTGCCAGAGGAGAAAACATCATGTTTTAGCAATGAGGTCCCCAGTGAGGCTGTTTAAAAATTAATTAGTGCCGTGCAACATATTAGTGATGAATAGTAATTTTAGGTTTTGTACCTACTTCATCGCCCTCTACACCACTGTTATTCCAACTTTTTTATGGTCCTCCCAGCCAACCAGGACCTAACGTGGAGAGTATTCAAGAAATACCTGGAAATACCCCATTCAACAGCAAATACAGCGCCCAACATCTTTCCTGTGGACCTTTTAAATAAATTAAGGTCACGTTTGCTGAGCTGGCTGGAAGGTAGGAACCTGTTCTGCTCATGGGCTGGGTTCCCATCATCCCAAAACTGCAGCTGTCCAAGAGTCTGAGCTTGCCTAGACCCACCCCCCACGGATCCCACTCAAGGTGGATGTTGTGTTATAGAGGAGGCTGTGGGTCCTAACTTAACCCAGTATGCAGGAAGGACGTCCTCCCTCCATGGCCAGAGATCCTTTGTCAAGGAAGATCCCCCAACCCTGAGGATGAAGAACCTTCAAGGATGGAGAGCCTCCATCCCCAAAGGTGGAAGTCTGCCAACCCCAATGATGAAGATTCCCCTACAAATCCAAGGAAGAAGATGCCCATAATCCAAAGATGGAGACACACACCCACCCCCAACTCTGAATGTGAAGATGTCCAAGCCTCAAGGATGGAGCTCCACAGAACACAAGGATAGAGATCCTCCTAAACCCATGGATGGGAATCCCCCCCAAACTAAAGGATAGGGATCCTCCAAACATCTCCAAAACCCAAGGATGGAGACCCCCTAAACCTCGAGGATGAAGATTCTCCTAGCCCCAAGTACAGGTATTTCCCCCAACCCTGAAGATGTAGACCCCCAAAACCCAAGTACTCTCACAACTCTTAGGACGGAGATTCCCCAAATTCCAAGGATGGAAATCCCCCAGACTAAGAATGCAGAACTTCCAAGGAGAGAGATCCCCTCCAGCCACATGGATGAAGTTTCCCTCCCAAAACCCAAGGATGGAGACCTCCACCTTCCCCACTCCCAAGGAGACTAATCATCCCTTGGGATGGGATTCCTCACTCCACACTGGCTAAGGCAGGACTTGGGAGGCATCACCTTGGTCCCGAGTGGCCAGCCCCCCAAATTGCAACCCCAAACGAGCCACCATCCCGCTCCTTCAGTGGCGAATGAAGCAGTGGGGACCGAGGAGCCTCACCACACTAGCGGCCTTCAGGTGGATGGAGAAGGGGAGGGGAATTTGCAGGGACATCTGGAATATATTCATTTTATGGCATGTTTCATATCACAGACAGGTACTTTGAAGCAGTTAAGTAGTAGCAGGGCGGCACGTCCCCATGGGTGGGCTGTGGTTTGTGCTTTCAACCCGAGCTGCCCCACTATGACAAAGGGGCTGGGGAGAGAGAGCTGACGTTTTCCAAACACAGCTTCGTGCCTCTGGGGGCAAATCCAGAAAGAAATTAAACCCTGAAAGGCCAGAAAAGAAATAAAAAAAGAAACCAACCCCCACGTCTTAAGTGATGTTGATCCCCACATCAGGCTATTAACAGTCGCATCCCAAATTGTAAATGACTCAGATAAATTAAATGGCTTAGCAGCTGCGAGGAACGGCCCTTCTGAAGATTCATTTGTTTGGTGGAAAAGAAATTAGTTGGGAATTTTAAATCTTTTCCAGCAGCTCGACGCAGACGTCCTGCCAAAGCCCACATGTTGCTGCTCGCACAGCCCCGGGATGCAGCCGGGCGCCGAAAGAGAAAGTCCTCCACGAGCATCCAAAAGCAGGGGGATGCAGGCATGCTCTCATTAGCGCCCTGCTAATGAGGCTGCGCCTCCTCCCAGCAAAGCTATTAAAAGCCTCAAGCCATGGAGAGGTCTGAAAACAGGAAGATTTGACCCAAAACACCCCCACGGTGAGGGAAAGGCAGCCGCCGAGCTGCAATTAAAAAGAGGGGATGGTAATGCAGGAAGGGCTCAGCACGGCACAAGAAGTTGGGGCTGAGCCTCTGGATGCAGTGAGCTGCAGTGATTTGCCCCTGCAGGTGCAGGGAATGGTGGTGATTTGCCCCAGAAGCAATGAACTGCAGTGATTTCTTTCCCCAGATGCAATAAGATGCAATGATTTAGCCCCAGAAGTGGTGAGCCGCAGTGATTTATCCCCCCCCCACACCCCTCCCAAAGCAGTGATCTACCTCACAGAAGCAGTGAGTGGCAGAGATTTGCCCCCAGCAGAAGCGAGCCACCGAGATTTCCTCCCAGGTGCAATGAGATGCAGTGATTTATGCCAGATGCAACGGGACGCAACGATTTCCCACAGGTGCTGTAAGTGGCATTGAATTCACCCCAGACACAGTGTGTGAGCCACAGTCACTGGTGAAAGCAGTGAAGGGCAGTGATTTAAACCCAGGCACAGTGAGATGCAGTGATTTACACACCCCATCACCCCTGAAGTAGTGAACTGCAGTGATTTGAAGCCAGTGGAAGGCAATGATTTACTCCTCAAAGCAGTGAGTCACTGTGACTTATGCCCAGATGCTGTGGTTTTACCCCTTGATGCAATGATTTACCCCTAAAAGCAGTGAGTTGCTCTGATTTACCCCTAAAAGAAGTGAGACACAATGATTTACCCCAATTGCTGCATACTCCAGTCATTTTACCTCGTGACTCCTCACAAACCCCAAACTTCCCCAATTTCCTAAATGCTTCCAGGCAGTGAAACACTGAGGCCAAGCTGCACCCACCACAGATGCCCTTTCTCCAGTGTTAACACATGAATTTAATGCATTAAACCTCCCCGTGTTTGGAGGTTTTCTTGGCAAAGACCTGCTCCTCATACATGTTCCTTTTAGCTCATGCAAAATTAAGAGGTTTTTTTCATCCTCAGAAGCTATTTCACAGGGAGCAGGGTCTCAAAACTCCTTTCAGTCGAAGTTCATAGGTATAAAAGATGCAAAACACCCCAAAATTATTCACACAGTGTTTCAGTCAAA
>BJBW01009358.1:10795-22956 GCA_004320125.1 Scolopax mira
TTCTTGTATTTACTGGGGAGAAGTGGGGAAAAGATAAAACAAAAGGGTTTCCTCCATCACGAAAAGGGCTGGAGAGTGAGGAAATGCAAGAAGAATTAATTTTTCAGGTGCATCCAACCTCAGCAACCCAGTTGGGTTTGCCCCTTGGCAACACTAAAGCTCTTCAAAACTTTTTCAGGGCCAGAAGAGCGAAATTAAAGTGGGCCACAGGAAGGGAAACTGCAAACCAAGAAACCCTGCCCTGGCAGGATGAGATAGAAACAACAACAAAAAAAATCGGTGAAAAATTAATAAGAAAAGTGGAAGTGATTTTGCATTTCAAATACAGGAGGTTTTCAAAAAGGAAAAACCCTGGAAGATCTGGTCTCTTCCAGTTTTTCTTCTCTGTTTTGCTTCTTTCTATTTCATTGAGCATCCAGGTGCTCCTGAGCTGGGATTTCCATTTCTCTGCCTCTTACTCAGGGCAAAACCCCAACAACCCAGTGCAAAACAAACCCCGAAAGTAGGACGCTGAGCCCTGCTCAATCCAAACTCAGCTTGGTGCTCACTAATTACCCAGTAATAGTATTTATATGCTGCTGGCACACTCGGAAATGCAGCTCCTAATAACGGAGGTCTGCATCAATATTAATGTCCCGGCTTGACTCTTGATACCCAGGGACCGAGGAGAGACAAAGAAACATCACAGCAAAGTGAAAAGAGGGGGGCAGAAAATGAATTTTAAAAGTATTTTTCTGTGTTTGGCAGGAAGGGAGTGCTTGAGATCAAATGATGGGATCCCCCCTTGGCATGTATCAGCAATAAAAGCAAATATAAATTGTAAGTTCCCATCTCTGGGGTACAAAATCTTGCAGATGGAGAAAATTTTCCCCATCTGTAAGCCCTTCCCCAAACTTGGAGTTTCCCCAGAGGTAGAAGCGGGCTGGAAAAACTCTTTTTTTCTTTTTTTTTTTTTTTCTTGTTACCAGGATAGATTTCTAAAATTCAGGGCTTTCCCTTTACCTGAGTGACTCAAAGATGATCCGCTTCAAATATTCATCCCTGCAAAACTCATGCAAAACCCCAGGCTTTGGGTTGGCTCAGCATGAAATGCTACTTGAAATGACCCCCTGACAAGCATTGTTTTTTCCAGTGATGTTCAATCTTTATGGAAAAAGGGAGCACATCCCCAATAATTCCCCAATATTATATTGCACATGCACATGCACATCAGTATTTGCAGAAACGTGGCAACACGGAGCGCGATGTGGGTTGCAGACATGCCCTGGTGCCATTCTGTAATTCGATTAAAACCCTCTTTTCTTAATAATTTCTACGCAGAACCACTTGGCACACGGGGAGCATTTAGGCAGAGTTTAACCAGAGTTAATAAACTATTAATAGCCTGCAGTAAGGCTGTGATAGATTTGAGCTGTGTGAGCTCTGGATGCCTCTCTACAAGGTGTTATTACCAATGTCTGCGCTCAACACACATTAAAAAAAAAAATAAAATCACAGAGGTCTTCCAGGAAAAATGTAATTCCAGGCAATCCAAGGTTTCTCAGGGAAAGATGCGTATTTTCATGTTGGTTTTTTTTCCCAGCAAAATGAAATCTGGCAATTTGAGAGTAAGCGTTGGGTGTGGTGTTAACTTGCATCATTGACCGGTGTATTCGTGTTGATTAATAATCAAAGAAAATTAATGGAAGTCATAAAGTTCACATCCAGAATCTCAACGTGAGGATGTTCCCAGATCTTTTGGGACTCCCATTTGCTACTTTCATTTCAAGTTGAGAATTTCCCTCCTTATAGTCAAATTCCAAGCCAGAAAGAGGCAAATCTTGAAAATAGATGTTCTGTTTCCCCAATAAATCGTGGTTATAAAGAATTTACTGATTTATTTGAGCAGTTATTGAACAATGGCAATGAGTAACGTGTTGACACTTCGGAGAAGAGCCAACCCTGTGTTGATGTTGACAATGGCAATGAGTAAACTGTTGACCCTGGAGAGAAGAACCAACTTTGTGTTGATAACTACAACAGCGAGGAGTAACACGTTGACCCTCCAGAGAAGAGGCAGTCAAGAGGCAACAAGTGACGCGCTGACCCTTCAGAGAAAACCCAACCCAACACAGAAGCAGGACTCAAGCCAACTGCCTGAAGACCACCATAAAAATAAAATGCCACTATAAAGTGACTTCAGATATTGCAAGAAATCCCCAGAAAGGGCATATTTATAACCCTGTTTGGCAACTTGGGCTGGAAACAGCACTCTACAGTTGTAGACTTGGCCATCAATTCTGGTCAAAGTCAAGAAGATCTTTCTAAAGAGCCACTGAGTGACCCAGTGGAAACAGTAATTTTTCATGCAGAAATTTTCCCAAAGCTTAAACTACCTCTTTATTATATATTTCTTTATTCTAACTTGTGGAAAGAGGTCATGAGGTCTATTCTGAGAGGATTCATCTATGACAAGTCAGAGGGCAGAAATAAACCTTTCTCAGGGGAAAAAAGTGAGGATTTCCACTCAAGACACTGATCGGCACCACTGGAAGACCTAAAACCAAACCCTAAAAAAGGAGTTTTCTGTCTTTCCTTGTTGAAATGATGGAAGAAGAACAATGAGAAGAAGAAGCACAAGAAGAAGCAAAACTTTCTTCCAACTTCTCCAGTTGCAGGTGCTCATCACCTTCTGTCTTTCCTTGTTGGAATGATGGAAGAAGAACAATGAGAAGAAGAAGCATGAGAAGAAGCAAAAACTTCTTCCAACTTCTCCAGTTGCAAGTGCTCATCACCTTTTGAGCATTCAGACACACCATTTATGCAACCAAAACCACATTAACCCACAAGAAGACAAGAAGACCCTTCCCCACCACTTCCAACCTTGCCCCAACTCTTCCATCAGCACCAGAGAAAACATCCAAATCACTGCAAATTGCAAATTGCTCCCTTCCTTTCCCCCTCCTGATGGCTGCTTTCCCCCACGGAGCCTCCAAGATGCCCCAAACCATGACCCACCACAACGATAACCAAGACCAAATCAGAAATGGAGCCAATTATTTAATTGGGAATTGGTTCAAATCAACACACCTCACAATCAACTTGCCATATGGCTGCCCACACTGGACGTGGTTGGTTTAGTGGCACTTGATGTTGGCCCCAATTTGTTTTACCATGAAACAGGATAAGTAAAAGTGATTTTGAGGGTTGCTGTAGCTTTTTGGCTTTCCTTTGAAGTTTTATTGGCTGATCTCCTACACAGCTGCTCCCTGCTGAAAAGACACATCCCATCCCAAATGCCGTTGGCCATCAACCAACATGGAAATAAATATAAGTTTGGGGTGGGTTTTTTTTGGTTGGCGTGACTTATTTGGGGACCTTTACATTTTGGGGTTGGAGGAATACACAGTGATTTAAGCAATAATGAATTAGATAGAAAACCCCCTTCTTTCCTGTCTCATCCCCCCCAAATGGGACAGGTGGAGGGGTTGTAGCATGGTGACCACCATCACACAGTATGGGACTGCTCAATACCGAAATTGGGGGAAATACTTGATTTCTTCAGTGATAAGTGCTTCCTTTACCAAAGTGCTAGTTCAGAATGGAGAAAAACATGAAGATTTTAAATGCCTCAATGAAATTTAATTTTTGGTTTGAATCAACAGCTTCACTCAGTGCCATTTTAATGCTATTTTAAGTTGAAATGTCAATTGGAAACTAACATTTTAAAATGTCAAAACATTTCATGTCTGCAGACACTTCATGTCTGGAGCCGATAGTTTTTTGCTTCCATGTGTCCAAACAGAAAACACTTTTGGAATTTTACTGTGAAAAAAACCCAACCATATTTATATATCTCTTTTAAAAAATCAATATTTTGACTTCATGGAATGAAAACAAAGTTAAAATATAATATTTCCTCCAGGATGCAAACAGTATTTTCTGACAAGCTGTAATCACCAAAAAGTAATCTGAACCAAATGCTTACTACTATGGTCTGTTACAGCTATGCAAGAAGGGAACTAAAACAGGTATTTTTATTATTGTAGGCTCTCTGAACTCTTTTTTTGACAGTTATTTCCATATTCCCACAACTTTTCTCTCTTATTATATCCCAACAGGAAAAAATTAGAGTCCAGGAAGCCCCGTCCACCATCCCAAACCTTTTCCAACCCATTGATTTTCCATAATAGTGGGGAAAGAAGATGGCTTTTCTCCTCTGGGGGGGGGGAAATTTGATTTTGGGGGAATTTTCACTCTATTTTGCATTAACAACACCCTTTATCCCCATCAATCTGTGAGATTCATAGAGGAAACAGCATCAGGAGCTTTTCCCCGCGCTCATTGCTGGGACCATGTGCATGGGATGTGTGGGTTTTTTACCCAATATAAATGCAATTTTCCATCAATCTCATCTTTTAAATTCCTGGCCTTGGCCATGAGTGGCCAAATGAAAAAAAAAAATAAATAAATGAGAAAAAAAAAATAGAAGTAAAGCAATCTAGGCCAGTTGCTGGACTAAAAAAATGAGTTTTACTGATTTTTCTGCTTCCAGGAGCCGGGTGTAAAAATGCCGCGTTGCAAAATGGGGTAAAACCCAGCAGTTTTGGAGCCACACAGGGCTGTAAAGCAAATTTTGAGTCCTGAAAGTCACACCTTCACCACTCTCGCCAGGGCGGCTCGGCCACCCTCCAGCACCTTCGAATCTCACCCAAATTTCTCTCTTTTTTTTTTGGTTTTTTTTCTTTGATGAACCCAGGCTACAGCCCCGCACCGGGAATAAGAGCAATTATCTCGTCTCGCCACATTTTTCCAGCCCTGCCTGAGGTTTAATTAAAGCCAAGGAAAAAAAAACACAGAGGAGAAGCACTTCATTCCAATATCACCCCATTGCAAACAGTGGGGAGGGGGGGAGAAGGAAAAATAGGGGGAAAAAATAGGGAAAAAAAAATAAAACCTTTATGGTAGACTTTTTAATTTAGCAAATCTTTCTATATGTTGCTCCTGTATCATATTTCTTTTAATATATTTCCTTTATATATTAAAAAAATATATATATATGGGTATGCATGCACACATGAGTATATATGCTTACGTACACATATACTAGAATACACAAGCATCATCTCCCTATAAAAATATATATATAAACGTAGCCTAATCCCCTGTAATCTCCTTGAATTACACCTAAACCACCCTCCTTGCAGGTGACCTTTCCACAAAAGGCTGTTTCTATGCCAACAGCACCGTTTGAGTCAGGTGAAAGAAAAAAAACAGGGCAAAATAATCTTCAATTTTTTCATAGTTCGGTATTTTCACCAATGGCACCAGAAACCCCTCTATCAAGGACAAAAATCACTATTAAAAATTCATGAATATACCCATAGGATTTCAATAGCAATGAGAGAACAGGGTAGCCTCAACCCAATTTAGATTTTGCCTAAATTCCTAGCATCATTTTGGGGTAAAATTCTCCTTGTTTGGGGGTTACGAGCAGAAACTGTAGTTTTAAGGTCATTTCACCTCAAAATCTGCATTTCTATCTCCTTCCCTATCTTACCCTGCAAACACAACCCGTAGGCATTAGTTAGTCCTGCAAAGTGCAAATATGTAAAGTTCTGAAAATGATAAATTTTTCCCATTTTCACTGATTTTTGAGGAATTCCAGGAAGTAGCTTGTCTACAATGGGAAAAAAAATATAATAAATAGCAGATTGAACTCTGAAAAATTCAGAGCAAGGTATTCACCAGGTAATAAGGTCATCATGAGATTTGGCCAAAAGCATCCCAAAAGCAGCTCAATATAAAGTATTTTTTGCTGATAAGGGCTGGTTTGGGTCTGGATAATTTTATTTCATTGAAAATTTCGGGTATTTTTCCTCACTTCCTTGAGTTTCAATTCAGCCCAACCTGGAGCGTAACAAAATGATGCAGAGAAGGAAAAATGAGATGTTTCTGGGATAAATTATCTGTTTTCCTTTATTTCTGGAGGGGTTTTTTTGGTGCGTGTTAGAGAATCACACAAGGAGCCGTGGCCCGTTGGGTTGCAGCGCCCCCAAAATTGCCCTTTTTTGGCTCACATTGAGCAGCATGTCAGCCAAATTCCTGCATATTTTGTTTTTATTGGCGGGTGGGGATTGTATTTTTATTTTTCTTCTGACCTGACCTCAACACCTTCATGGGCCTCGGGAGGAAAGATATTTCCCGATGCCTCCATGTCACAAGGCTCTGAACCAAGAGGATAAAAATACTGGTTGCCATGGGAACATAAACTCTGGAGTTTGAAAATACCGGAATTAAACCTTGCACTAATTTCAGTCCTTTTTTCCAATACCCCATTTTTGCATCTGCATTTTGGTGGGTTTGGGGTATTGGAGCAAAAACCTGAATTTGAAGCAACCCAGCCGAAGTTAAACATCCTTAGAGATGTTTTTCCCCACAGCTGGAGGCATCCCAAAAGGAGGACAAAAATTATAAAAGTATTTTTCAAAATGAAAAATAGGAATTCATCCCAAATTGTGGAATGGCTTCCTGCTACCAACCCCACGGTGCATCCCAGGGCCAGGGTGAGGAGCTGAGCGTCCGGGGCGAATAGATAGAATACAAATTTTTGCAGATGATCTGGAAAAACTGCTCACGAGGCTTAATTTTATTTGCCCAAAATACACTGCGATCACTTAACAAATATTAAAATTATATTCATAAAGTCCCAGTGCTTACAATGCTTGGCCAGAGCATCCCTTTTTCTGGTGGCATCAATAGGCTTCAAATGGGCTTAGAGAGACTTTTGGAGCTGGTGCCTGCAAAAATGTTCAGCCCAAGCAGGGAGAAGCCACACCCAAAGGAAAATAAATCGGTTTTTACATCATAATTAGCAAGAAATCGGGGATGGCAGGCAGCAGGTTTCATAAGAAAACCTAGATACCAACTCTAGTTGGTATTTTTTGCAACTTTGCCATGTAAAACCCATTTGCTCTCTTTTTCATCTTTTCAACGTGACACCTGTTTTGGCTTGTGGGGTTTTTTTGGTTCACTTTTTCGGCACCAGATCCTTGCACTGGAAAAACCGGCTCCACATTCTGGGTTGTTTCCTGCAAAATCCAGTCCAACCCCTCTGAACACCCCTCCCTCCTCCAAATCCTGGCTGCAAACCTCCCCAAACCAATGTTTTCACCCAAAATAGCAGCGGGGGTGGGTCTGTGTAATTTAATTTCTCTACTCTAGGCCACCATAGTATTGCATTTTGAGTTGAAAAAGAGGCATTTGGGGATATTAGCAGGATGCTCCATCCTGCTGGCACTGGAGAGGGAATTTACTTACCTGGGTGAAGCTTTCCTTTTGCAGCAATATCCGCCCCCTAAAAACCCTGAATTGGGGCAGAAATGAGCCTCCATGCTCAAAAAGGGCAGTTTTCACCCCAAATTGCTAGCGGGGAGAGGAGGCCTGGCTATTTGTCTGTGAAAAGAAAAAGAAGGGACAGCAAAAGAAAAGAGAAGGAAATGTCAGGAGGGGAAAAAAAAAAAAAGGCAAAACTAAGCAAGCGAAATAGCAAAGAAAAGCAAAAAACCAAGCTCGTCGGAGCAGTTTCGGGGGAAAAAAGGTTGAAATCAGCTTGGCTGAGCTGCTTTCCCCATAATCCCTCGCTGTCCCCCAGTGGGCTTGTACAAACAACATGGGAACGGCAGCGGCCGGGCTCCGGCCACGCTCCCCGAGCCAGGATTGGAAATAAATAAATTCCATATGGTGCCGGCGTGGGGCAGGGTGAGAACCTGCACCTGAGCTCTCCCCCCGAGCTGGCATTTTGGGGATGCTGAAAGATGGATCTTGGGGGGGGTGTGTTGCTCCCCCCGTCGCTAAAAAACATGATTTTTTTGGGTAGGATGGGAAGGAGAACCTCTTGTTTTCGATGGCTGAGCAAGGGGTTGCCAACGGGTTGCGTGTGGTGAATCCATTCTGGATTCATTTGCCTTGGGTTTAGGAATTCAGGCAGAAAATCCAAGGTCTGGGGAGGGGAAAAGCCACAGGGTCACTGAATTTCAGGAGACAGTCTACATCATATATCACATATCATGGTATCTCTAGGAATAATGCATATTCGTTTTTATTTCAATAATATATATCAATCCCATACATTATATACATATGCCATGATATATTATTTAACATCTATTATATAGAGATAGGATATATATATTATTATAGTGTATATATATAAAAAATCCATATACTATATAGTATATATATATATATACTATATATTCCCATATATATTCCCATATATGGGAATAGTAGAGAAATATACTGGGATAATGCATACTATATTATAAATTATTCTCATCATATCATCTATATATTACCATATATGGGAATAGTAGAGAATAATTTATTTATATAATAATATGGGAATAGTAGAGAATAATAATATATATTTCCCTACTATTCCCATATATTATACGATATGCTGTATGTATGGTGTGGTGCAGTATGCTATGATATGATACAATACATATTAGAGCAATAAATAATGGGAATATATCTGTGTATAATGGGAATAATAATGGGAATATATCTGTGTATAATGGGAATAATACAGATTATATTATATATTTTAACATATTTTTTAACATATATCATACATACGAAGTTGTATAGATCGAAAATACGTATCTTTAGGTACGTGAGCATCATTTTTCTTGAGTATTTAGGGGAAAAAAGTCTTTTCAGAGCAGTACCTGATGAGAGAGTGCCAGGATCAATGAGGTTATTTCAGGCTGGGGGCAAAGAGCTGAAGAAAGTGGATTTTTGGAGGAATTTGGCCTTTTTGCAACAGGCAAAGGACGATGCCAGTGGCAGTTTGCAACCCCTGGCACCAAACCCACCTAATTCTTCCTCTAAAAACCCCTCCACTGCATCATTCCAGGGATGCTTTTGGCACTCTGAAATAATTGAGATGCTCACAGAGGAAAAAAAAAAAAAGGATATTTTCCTTATTAACCAACAACCTCATGGAAAGGAGACGAAACTGGGCGCCTTTTCCCGTGCCAACTTTTTACCTGGACCTGTTTCGCAGCTCTTTTCTAATAAAAACCAAGCCAATAAAGTCAAGATGAAAATATATTCATTAGGATTGATAACGCTCATTAAAAGCAGCAGCGTAGGAAAGCACGGCTCCGTTTGGGCGAAGTAAAGGTGAAAAATGCAAATTCTTCTGCATGAAAAAGAGGATATTTCCCTAATCGCCCCAATCAAATGCCGGCGCAATTATCTGTGGCCAACCCAACGGGTTAAAATTATCCTCTTCATCTCCGGACACAGTAAGGAGCCGAAAAATGTTTCATTTTAATAAAAATGAAATCTGGACCCTGCAGAAACCAGCTCCACTAATGACGTGTTTACACAGAAAAAGACAATTTCTCTTTAATGGTGATTACTAGCGAGAAAGAAATTAAACTTCCCAGAGTATATGGGTTAGAGATAATGGGAAGAAAAGTTGGGGGGGTGGGGGGGGGTGTATAAATCAGAAGCCTCGTGTGCTACACACCAAAAATGTAGACGTTTTGCTACACAAAAAGGACTTTTGTGCACGTGTGTGTGTGTGTGTTTGTGTGCAAATATGGACACACAGACACACACGCAAAGGGGTGCATTCAAACCCCTGGAGACCAGGGCAGGGGCCAACATGCCAACATGCCACGGGCCACGTAGGGGCCAACGTGCCAAGCCACGTGCAAACATGTGAACGCAGGCCCCACGTGTGCAGAGAAACCCCCATGGGGCAGGATCTCCCACGTTTGAAGGTTCCCACCAGCGACGCTCCCAGGGCTCTGGGCTGAGATTTTCGCTCCCGAGATGGGAGTAAAAAAGTGCAAAAGAGATTTTCAGGGTGGAAATCTAAGTTTTTTGGCCCACGGGGTTGCCTGCGCTGCTCCTTCCTACTCCTTTTTTCATTGTTCTTTTTTCCCCAGGGTGAAAATTAGCCGTTTCTCCCCAAAAAGAGACGCCAAGCCAAGACGAGGTCTTGCTCCTGCGTAGGGTGAAATGAGTTTTCGGGACGGTGTCTGCACCAGGGCCATTCCCATCCCCTGCCGACCTCTGCAAACCCATCCCGGGGCCAAATCATCCCGACAGCAGGCTTTCATGTCTGCTCTTTTATAAAGTGAAGCAAACATCTGCAGAACAAGCCCAGATGTGCAGCAGTTCCCCGTCGTCCCCCCCCCCGCCTCTACCCCCTGCTTAATTCAGGAATTTCAGCTCCGAGGCACATCATAAGGCAGTATCTGGGATGGTTTGAATAATAGGAAAATTAAAATTGTTACCCAAGGATAATGAAGAATGCACTTGGAAGGAGGGGGGAAAAAAAAACACCAAAAAACCACCAAACCTAACAACCCCCCAAGCTGAAGTCTCGGGGGAACTGTCAGTTCAGAGGAACGGTAAACAACGCGCAGAAACGCAACTTAATTATCACAATAATCACACCCAAGGATGCCACTGGCGGCTGCGGCTTCCAAGTGGAGACATGTGGCCACCCCCACAGTTAAAGCCCGAGCACCCCCCCAAAACAGGAGAAAAAATGATGGTTTTGCTTAAATTTTAAGTTTAATGATGGAGCGCGGCAGCTCTGTGTCGCGCATCCGTTTCTCCTTCATCTGGGTAAAATGCAGCTCATCACTAATCTTTTGCTCATTTTTATTTTTTTTTCCTTCTCTTTAGGGCAAGAAAAGCAAACGCTTGCCTTAAATTTGGGCACGGGTGACCACCATTCCCCCCCCTCCCCTGCACTGACACCGACACCAGCCAGGGATTTGCCACCGGGACAATATACTGTGAAAAAATTGACAAGGAAATTGGGAATGGGTAAGAAAAACACCTAAATTCCACTTTTTACCTGATGCTTTAGAAACTCCAGAAAGGGGATGAGTTTCTTCTGAGGCACAAGCCCCGTCACCTCAGTTTTGCATCAGCTAAAGCTAAAATACCCAGCCAAAACTAGATCAAAAGCAGGAAGATGCCACGCTGCGGCAGATTTGGGAAGGGGAAGTGCTCTGCTTGTGCAAGAGCTGCCCAGAGGATGCTGGGTGTCGTGGGATACCAGAAACACATTGATATTTAGATATTTATTTACATATATAAGTTGGAGATTGTGTTAGATTTAAACCAAGGATGCTGGTGGGGATGCTGTTTAGGAGCAAAGCAAGGTTTAAAATCAAAGGATGAGGACGGCTGGGATTAAACCAAGAACGACGGGGAGCACCAGGGCAAAGACACTGGGTAAGATTAAACCAGGATCAGCCCTGGGATGCCAGATCAAGCCAGGGATGCTGCCTAAATTCAACCCAGGGATGCTGGAGAGGACAAGCACAAGGAGGCCGGGTAGGATCAAGGCAGGGCTGAACCAAGGGCAGCAGATAAACTCAAATTGAAGATGCTGTTTCACACCAAAGCAAAGATGCTCCATAGAAATGAACCAAGGACATAAGCTGCAACCAACCCGGGGGTGCTGGCTAGGACCAAAGCAAGGATTTTGGGTAGGATCAGCTCAAGGATGCTAGAATCAGGCCACTGATATGATGCTGGTGCATCACACAAGTGGTGTTGGCTAAATACAAGCCAAGGATGCTCACGAGGATCAAAGCAAGGATGCTGGCTAAGATTGCACCAAGGATGCTACCTAGGAGGAAGGTAAAAATGATGGGTAGGGCTGATGTGAGCTAGAATCAAACCAACAATTCTGGCTGGGATTTAACCATGGATGATAATTAAAATTAAACTGAGGATGCTGGTTAAAATCAACCCAAGGATGGTTGGATGAATGCAATGATGGTAGGATGAATGCAATGATGCTGGCTGGGCTAAAACCAACACGAAGACACTGGCTAGGACCAAAGCAAAGACATTTAATCCAGTTTTTCAGAAAATGCTCGTTTTTGCATCTCCCCAGGCTGCCAGCAGCCGCCGTCGAGGCAGCGATCGTTTTTTTTTATTAACTCAACCGAAGGAGCTGGGAAAAACACGAGCTGCTTTCTGGCCCAGTTTGGATCCCACAAGGTCCATCCCGTTCCCAGTTCCAGAGCCAAGGCCAGCCTGGGGCTGTCTGTGATCTGCTGCCTGCCCAGTACAGGCATGTCCATAAATTGGCTCAACCCCCCCTAAACCTCCCCCAGGCTATCCTTTACCCTGGC